>JAZGTJ010001161.1:47034-63839 GCA_036877575.1 Botia almorhae | reverse complement strand
CACACACACACACACACAGGATTTTCGTGTTTAATGGGGACGTTCCATAGATGTAATGGTTTCTATATTACCTAACCCTCACAAAAAACGTTCTGCTATTTTAGATTTTTTTTATATAAAAAAATATAGATTTTTAGATTTATTTTATTTAAGCTTTCTTCCTTATGAGGACCTAAAAATGGTCCTCATAATGTAGTGAATAGCAGGACCACAGACACACACACACACATACATATACATAAACAAGTTTCAATGTTAAGCATTCCTCTCATTCCTGACATTAACATACTCCTACCGTACTTGTATACACAAGCTTTGTTCTGCCTAATATGAATGCTACTAGTCTCTCTCTTGCTCTCATATACACCCATTACCTGTAAACCAACCCACACAGAAACAACACAAACATATACAAACAAGAGACTTTTAAAGAAGACAAACAACACACCTCTACATATTAACATGCGCACACACACGCGCGCACACAAGGATCAAACACAGAGACTGAAGCTCAGAGTTCATTCCTGAGAGGATCTGGCTGTCAGCCTGGGGCAGATTTTTAAGGGAAGAGAGGGAGGGCTGTAGAAACGAGGGAGACGTACATTCCGTCTAGACGTGGTCATCAATAGTACACAGTCTGCCTGTCTGTCTGCCCTTCCCGACAGCAGTCGGCACACACCCTCTAATCTGCTGCACAGAGCCCTGATAAGAGTTTTACACATACAGAGAGCAGCCAAAACTCATATGCGCGCACACAGCCGCGCACGCAAAGCTAACATACGGTGCCGGCCATCAGGGTTCGGCTGAGAGCGGTACACACAGGGCGAACAGCCTCTCTCAGTCTCAGGTTTCACACAGGCAAACAGAGCTCTGCCTGTTCTCCTTTCTCCACACGGATTGCTTTAAATAGGTCTATGAATGGGAGATCTGTATGCACGCGTGTCAGAACGGAGTACTCTCAAGTGTGCGCTAGTGAAAAGCACAAACTGCATGTGTCTCTGACGGCACAGCGCACACACACTCATGCATGCACAAAGACACTGGCAGACACAGTCTTGATGGAGATGAGTCTTTGATGTGTGCGTTTTCTAGCTGTGGCACCCCACGGTTCGATTCAAAAAGCTTCTGTCAGAGCCATCACACACACTGACGTTCCAAACGCCCCCCGCACACCCACGCTGCTCTCTGTGGGACGTAAAAGGGGCAGAATGTGACCTTCTTCTCACGGCGGGACACACACGACCTCGGAAAGCTGGTCAGAGGGGCACAAACTCAGAGGACAACACAGAAACATCTGGGTGCTGGCGTGGCAGCTGTGACTCTGGGCTTCGTGCTGGTTTGTGTTACACACAGTGCATCACAGTGGTGGCAATTATAATGAACTCAATAAAAATAAGTCATTAGTGACTTTTCAGGACAGCCAACTAGTTGTTAGTACAGTGGACTGGTAAGTTTATCTAGCTTTTTTCATTGAATATAATTAGTCACAGTCTATTAAAGATGATTTTATAGAGAGCATTTGTGGGTGTGAGTGTTTTGTTGTATACTTAGTCTTTCAAGCACTAAAGCTATGAAAGCAATGCTTTTGCAACAAATAAACAATAAACTTTAACACCATTACTTTCATGCCAAAATTACACGTCCATTACAAGACCAAACTATGACCAAAAGTGCAGTTTACTTTGCAGTCTAACAAAACATTATGTTTGGTGTATAAGAGAAAAGGAAGGGCTGGTCCCTATAGGTGCATTAAACTATTAAACTGTGTAAGAATTACCAACATGGCAGCTTGACACACGAACTGCATTTCACTAGTGCCATCTCAAAACTGCCCCATACATAGAGAGAGAGAGAGAAAGAGAGAGAGAGAGAGAGACAGTGAATAAGAGAGACAGGGTAACTGCCCACCCACTGTGCGCTGTCTCATAGACAGAGTTTAAGACACACTCACACACACACAATTACACTCTACACACACGACACAAGGCAGCTCATGCATTTTACATGGCAGAGCCTGTTAGAAGCCACAGTGACTGGCTTTGCATAGAAAAATGTAGAGGGAGAGAGACAGCGAGTAAGAGAGAGAGAGCGCGCGAGCGAGCGAGAGAGAAAGAGAGAGCTGTGTCCTACTCATCCCCTATAAGAGGAATCTGTCAGCACAGATCCAGCCTGTTACTAGCACACAAAAACTCACACAATATCAATAAACCATCTGACTCAACAAAGCACAAAATCAAGATGAAAAGAACAAGACAACGTCACAAACAGGTTGCTAGCCGACAATCGGTCAAGCTGTAGACAAAATAAACTATTTAGATACTCTTTTAGCATGACTATACATACGATGATGTAAAAACATCAGCAGACATACATACAAACACCAAACAAGGGAGAATTGACAAACAGAACTCCAATTATTCTGACACCGTCAAACACTTTTGCAATGCAAAATATTTGTATCAAATACCTTACAGTTTGAAAAATGCTCGACACAAGTAGGCAAACGAAGACGCAAATGTTTGGCCTACGCTGTACCACTTAACATGCGTTCATGCATTTGCATGCAAACAGCAAAAATTAGCACTCAAAGCGGCGAGAGAAATTACCTTCCAATGTCTGTGTCCATTAAACCAAATGTTTTTATTCAGGTAGCTACTTTAGCTATAAAGCTACTTTAGCTTAATTATTAAACATAACAATTTAGCACCGCTAGCATTAACGCTACAAAAGCCAAAACATGCGCTCGCATTACATGATAACTTGACATGTTTCAAAATGCAATGCCAAGACAACACACAAACAGGGTATGATGCATGTCCGACACACAGAACTGCTTCCTGAGAGAGATCAATACAGAGATTGTCCTGTTTAACAAATCAATAGCTATTGGACGGTCGAACGGTCAATCAGAGCATCTCATTCATCTGCCCTTTCCTTGGGCTTGAGCAGAGAAACCAATGTGTTCAGACTGCGGGTCTCCAGAGAGACGTGAACTCACAGCCGTGCTCGAAGCCTGTGCTGCAAAGTCCCCCAGCTTGACGCAAGCCTGGAACAGACTGTCTTCATACAGCCAGGAGAGCAGAACGAGTCTCCATAGGGAAAGCAGGGATGAGACAAGAGGGGCGGGGAACATTCTGCTACGGCAGCCAGCACCTCAGTCACATTCTCTGATGGTTTGGGAAACACTCCCAAATGAGTGGTAGAAAGAAACAGGGATATTTTTACAGAACAGGTAGCTTCATGTACTCTACCTGTGCATTAATCACAGCCTGATGAGATTGTGTGTCTTTGTGGCGAAGGAGCCGAACAGCAGATCTTCCTTTGGGATGAACTTGGAAGCTAGGAAACGAGAACGCTGCAGTTATGGGGGAAAATATGCAGTCTAATGAGATTCTAGTGAACTGGGGGCCAAAACAGCAGTTTCGCACTGAAAAGTGCTTCACAAGCACAGATGAGGGGATCTGCAGGAACAGTCTCCGCGACCCATTTTAGCTACTTCCCAGATGAAGCCAGACAACTGTGGCCTTCTGCATTTCAAGCCATCAAGAAGGAGTCTGACCACAGTGTGAGCGCATTACCACGGCGCTCTCAAGGTTTGGTATGGAAAAGCTTTCCATCAGGGGACATTAAGATGAATCGCTAGCCAGCAGACTCAGGCGTTCTTATCTGGAGCAGAGGAACACTGTGACTCTGCTGGTGTCCCCGTTAGAAGCAGAGGAGGTCAGACCACTATAACATCCCTGTTAGAAAAAGACTCTACTGGCATTATCAGATGAAGTTATACTGTAGAAGATCTGTGGCAGTCAGAAGAAGCAAAAACAAAGTACACGTTACATTATATTATACTAATAATACCTACTATACTATTTACCTAGCATTACCTACAGATAAAATAGTGCATTTATGCATTTAAGATGTTTTTTGGTGGATATAAGAGGAACAAATGAGTATATAATAATTTTTAATAGTTATTTGATGTCTAAATGTGTTAATGCAGCTTATCAAGCTCCATTTCAACAATACATGTTGTTTTCCTATGAATCTTCTCATGAATAGTGAATAGTGTGTTTATAGGACCACATGTAGAGTGGTTCTCTTCATATGTCCCATATGCTCTACTGGTGGGTCTGGCTGCCACTACTGAAAGCCTCATTCAATCTCTTGACATTAATCACTGCTCGCACCGGGGAACTGCGTGGTACTGCTTTTCACATGCTAACAAACAAATTCATCTTTTACATGTTCAGCCACCATTAAACTGCTTCCTGATGTCTCTGGTGACCCTACGAAAACACTGGCTAGTTAAATTCTTAATGTTAATAAAGCTCAATTCAAGCGAGTGCACGAGATTTCTCTGAACTGAAGCGTCACAAATGATGCCGATGCTCTTCGTGGCATGGAACCACCTGGCTCAGTGTACAAGCTTGTCTTGACAAATTTGGGTTAGCCGCAGTCTGTGCTGTCCTGGGGCCGTTCTGGCTGTCTCTCTACAGGGACTTGGCGCAAAACTGGTGCAACAATATTCCCAGTGTGAACACAAAGGGCAGGGCCCCCGATCCACCCACAGCCGCCGAATGTTGAGCCAGCAGGGAGGAGTATGTTGTCTTAACAGCCAACAGAAACTCTGCCTTTATATAAACAGGACACATTGCCCCAAAGAAGAGTGTCTGCTTTCTGAGGGGAGGGGGGGGGGGGTTGAGGTTAGTGATTTGTTTGTGTATGAGGACAAACAGACAGATGGGAATAAATGAAAGGGCACAGAGTGTTTGTCTGCCTGGCCGGGCACATGAACTGCTCTGTGGTGGAGAAGGTACTGTGAGGTGAATACGAATAGAATCAATACGTAAAACACGCCAAACACAGAGACTAATGCCGGCCGTGGTCAGCGTGCTCCGTCCATCCTCTGTGTTTGTGAAGATCTCTCCCCTCCTCTTTCATATCTTGCACTATTATCGGATCCTTTATATTCCTCCATCCATCTCTCAGCAGGTATATGCGCTCTCGAGGCCTGTGGGTGTGCACACCTGTCCATGCTTTTATGTTTATCCATTTACGTAAATGTGCGTTTGTCAGCAAGTGTTTTTGAATTCATCAGCGTACGTTTGTATGCATTAGCAAGTGTTTTCGTATGTATTTGTGTATGTGCGAGTGTAAGCAAGCACCCATATGCTCATTCTTCCCCCCTGTCTACGCACACAGGAGCAGCACTTTTGGCAAAAGCAGACTGGTCTTTACATAAGCCTGACAACGTGTCGAAACCTGATATGATGTGATAAATCGACATGAATTAACGCATTTTGCTGCTTTTCTGTTATTCTGCGCTGGGTGGCTCCACCCACAGTGAAATCCCATTGGTCCAAAATCTGGCTTCACACAGCCATACATTAATGACTGAATTTATCACCACACACAATTTGTCAACATCTTCTCTGTCAGTGAGGACGAAAAAGTCACCTGATACTTCACACCTGTTATGGACACTGCGTAAATCTGTCTCGCACATCTTCAGGCAGTCTCTGATGCACACAGTTACTGTTTGACTGAATCTGCCATCCATCCCCTCCAGCCAGATCAATAGTTCCCCTCAATCTCCCTCTCATAAACACACACTCACTGCACTGTAAACACAGACTGATTGGGTCATTCCTAGAGGCTAAGCTGCATCCACTGGAGTATCTGCTATTTACACTGGACCAGACCCGCTCTCCATCTAACAGACAAAACTCTGAGCCTCTGCCACCTCTGACCTTTCATTACCCCTCAATCTCTCAACCAAATACAGATTGTATGGAGATTAAGTTCCTGAGGTACAATGTCATGAACTCCAGATTACTGCAAATGCCATGTTTGCAATGTCAGCCATGCTTCTGTGCCAAGCGCAGACAGAGGAGAGAACGTAAGATTAACAATCAACAGTGGAACCCTCAGTAATATTGACCTATCACTGCAGGAGGAGAGATGGAGTGGGAATAAAAATAAGTGAGAGAGATGGATAGAGGGAGAGAGAGAGAGAGAGAGAGAGAGAGAGAGACAGAAGTGGGGGAGAGAGGTAAAAAGATGGACACTCGGGTTGGCTTCTTACTAAATCAATACCTTGATATATAACAGACGGTAAAGGGGATCTGTGACATTTTCCATTATCATAAAAGCTATTTTTTTAATTCTGTAATCCAAGCATTAACTTTTAACTCTCATATCATGCATCAATACATTTTATACCCCTAAATATTAACTTAGATTTGCCTAAACGCTTGTAGCAAATTTATGTTACAGCAAAATGCAGCAAACTTATCTGATATGGTAACATATAGTAATAACATAAAGTAATTACCAGTACTGTACATTTTACATTTTTGGTACCACGGTACACTTTTGGTACTGGCACGCAGCACAACACCAATGAACGAAAGTGACAAAATGGAGAAAGAGTTCTGCAGCAGTCATACAGGAAGTGAAAAGAGAGTGAGAAAAAAAGAGAAAGACAGAAGTTCGAAAGGAAGGAACGTCACAGACGTGGTTTGAGGTCGGGCTAAAGGACGAGAGACTGAGACACACACAGGCAGGAAAATGACAGCTTTTCTGCGGCTGAGTGAAAAAGGAAGGAAAGAAAAACAAAGTGGAAACAAGAGAGAGCGACAGAAGATTCCTTTCCTGTGGGGCATGAAGTCACTGACTTCCCAGTTACAAAAGGAAATGGCTGAGAGAGAGAGACAGACAGAAAGAGAGAGAAAGAGAGAGAGAGAAAGAGAGAGAGAGAGGCAGCTGTCTGGTGTCTGCAGTGCAGCCGCTGTCTAGGCCTCTGTGGGAGATGGACAGGGCTCCATCTGTCTGCCAGACCTGTCTGCCTGCCAAGCCACGAACCATCACAGCTGCCTGTCTATCACTGCCTTAAACATCTACGAACAAACAAACACGTCCCAATTATCTATATAAGGCCAAACAAGTACAAGTAGGTTAGTCACTGAGTATTACAAAACGTAAGAATCTATGTCTCAGAGTCATGAGTGCGAACCATTAGGTCATGGCTCTGATACAATCCCTCAATTTTATGGAGAAGCTCTAATGTCAGAAAAATCTGACCTGAGGTGTGGACTCAGAAAATATTTGTAAAACATGTCACTTTTTCGCTGGTAAAATAAAACAACGAGTTCTCTCACAGTGACGTAAATATAGTTCTGACCGTCTCTGGTCAGGTGGTCCTGTCTGTATTTAACCACAGGCTTTGACCAGTTGTGCTACCCAGTCACGCTAAAAGTATACAGTGCTAGGCAACTCATATAAATACAGACATACACAAACACAAAAGCTTTCCAAGTAGGTTTTTCCATTTTCTTTCTCACTAACCTAGACAGCCTATTTGGGTTTGGGCCTATTTAGACAGCATTTCTGGACATCACGGCATGTTCTGCCAGTGGCTATGGCTCAAAACCCAACTTAAACAGCGTTTCGGTCCCCATAAGTGTCTAAAAATGCTGTCTTGGTAAGCAGCTTACTATGTTTGGAGACAAATGTGCTTGCTGATGGAAGGGAAGAGAGGCTAGTTCTATAGATTTAAAGTTGCAATCTGTATCCTTTCTGGGTTAAAAATAAATAAACAAAGAAAAACAAGTTATTGAGCAAGTAGATGACAGATCAGGGTTCAAAACAGTCTCTATGCTTTATCCTAATTCCCAATATAAACTATATATATACTATATATAGTATATATATATATATACTATATATATACTATATATATATATATATATATATACTATGTACTATATACTAGTCTGCCAAATGCATAAATGTAATTGAGAAACATACTATATAACTATACTATATATTACAGTTTATAGTAGTGATTTAAAATTTGAGCCGTCGGGTCTGATTTCCTTGGAAATGTAGATTGGCTGCATTTGACTTCAACATATGTAATAAAAAGAACGTAAAGTAACCTGCAATTTTATGTTTTAAACAGAGATGGCAACAGTGAGGTGACGGTTACTGATGTAGAGGTCTATTGGCGAGGCTCTGATCTTCACCAGTATCCACCCAACCACCTGTGGAAACTCTGACTCATGTTCTGGCGCTCAAGCATCACAGATGTTTAGAGCAAACATTTCACCCGGTAAATTCAATTCATATTTATTTGTATAGTGCTTTTACAATACATTTTGTTTCAAAACAGAAATGCAAGAGAATGTCCAGAAAATGTTTTTGTAATACGGCAGATGTTAGACCAGTAAACGGGTGAGCCTGTCTGCCCTATTTCCTGTACGTACACACACACAAATACTTTTTTTTAATATGGACACCACAAGATGAGTGTGCATACGTTTTTCTCTTTACCAGACATGGTCTGCATAGATTGAGTAAAGACCTTTCATGCACGCGCACACACAGACACACACAGACACACACACACACACATGCATTTACACTTCCTTCAAAAGCCGTTTAACACTAATGACTTCTCAAAACCACAGGCACCTGTTTCCTCAACGCTTTTTTGCTCCCGACGTCCGGCACACTTTTAGGATAAACACTGGAAGTAAGATCAGAACTTCACGCGTGTATTTAAGACCATTCGGACCAGCTTGGTGCAGAATATCAGCAAGATCTAGTCAACTACAAAACTCATTGAGAAATAAAGTGCAGATGATTTCTTAGAAGGAATATTTGAAAAAAATGAAGGAATTGAGGCCAAGTGTTAAGGCAGGTGTGAGACGCTACCAGACAGAAACGTGTCAGGAGCTCGGCAGTTAACAGCTCGCTGTGCGGTGTCCCTGACTCCCTCACATCTCCAGGCTTGAGATCTCACCCTCAGCCGAGTGGAACTGCAGCGATCCCTGAGGGAGTTCAGTGAGTGTGCGTGAATCAATTTCATTAGTGTGTGTTAAGCACAAGTAGGCTGAGTGTTACAGTGTAACTGTGTGCGTGTTTGTGTCAGGGTGAGGTCAGTCTGCTTAGCAGATGTGCCTGTGTGACTGATAGACTCAAGGTCGGTTTAAGGCTGTTACAGTGTGCCTGTGCGCGTGTGTGTGTATGGGGGGAGAGGAGGAATGCGGTTTGGGTGCTAGACGAGACACCAGACGGTATTTCCGGCACACTTGCATAAGCACACAGGAGAGACCAAGGCTTTTTTTCCTCTCTCAGACAGAACACAGTGTATTGCAGAGATCACTCACACTCACATCAGTACTAACTACTAAGCACTGAGCAATTGTGTCCACTGCCGCATTACCGGCCCCATGTTAAAACATTAACTGCTGCCACTTGCATTTGAAAAAACTCTGACAGCAGCAACAGGGGGTGAATCATTGTCTAACATGAGCCAGGACAACAAAAAGATTTGCATTGTTGGCTTGGTCAAGGGGGTCATGAGACATGGCTGGTCAATGGGGGTGAAACAATCCAGACCTGTTCGGCTATAGATTCTAGAGCACTAGCACACTTTGTTGTTGTTTTTTTCAAAGGCCATATCATGAACTAGAAAAATCCCCAGTGTTCTGACTTTAAATTAAATTGCTTTTAACTTTGTTGTGTTGTGTCAGGTATTTGTCAATACCATTACATCAAAACATGTACGGATGTCACAAACACAACTTTATGAAGAAGGAAGTTATTAAATAAAAATGAAATGAAAGTGTCATTTTGAGGTTTGTGCTCACTCCATCTGCCCTCAGAGATGACCCTGTCCTGACCTAGGAGACAGCTAATGTACTTCCCCTCTAACCAGACCAACTGGACTTCCCTTCCTCCACACACCCCCACTGAGCAAGCATCACCTGCCCCACGCTGCCCCGTAAAACTGGGTCAGCACTAGTTTATCAAAACAACTGCTCAAGAGCACATGCAGTCTACCCGTACTATTGCAAACAGTCTCCTATCCAGACTATCACACATCGCCATCTGGTCAAACACGTGCAAATTCACTAGCGAACATGAAGCAAAACTTGACCCCTGGTTTCCTGACCCCCACCAACGTAGAAGACAAAACACACTTACTTTGTCTTGAGGCCTCTTGAGCTGATAGTGAAACTTCTCCTTCATCTCGTCCAGCAGTTGTTTGAGCTGGGGCTCCTCTGGTGTGCCCTCATGCTTACGGCCCAGCTGCAGGTAGCAGGGCCACTTGGCTGAGTCAAAGCCCCAGTGGCAGGTCCTCTTGTCAGGGGACTTGTGCGAATGCATGACAAAGTTCTGTGGGGAAAAGAGCAGCTGGCACTCCATACACTGAATACAGGGGGCATCCGGCTGAACATAGAACTGGGGCACGAACAGGCCCTGGCATTTGCCCAGACACTGGTGTTCCACCTGGAAACTGGCCTCGCTCTCCTTCAGCAAGCCGTGGCCTGGCAGTTTGTTGTTGGGGTCAGCTGGGAGGGCGGCCCCTGGGCGGAGCAGGGCATTGCAGAGCCTCTGGGCATCAGTTAGGGTAATGAGGCCACAGGAAGGCGCGTTGAAGGGCAGGATGCCCAGCACTTTGAGGATATGCAGTTGCTCGGCATCACATCGGGAACAGTAAACGTACAGTTCATCACAGACAGCGTTGATCTGCTGCAGAGAGAAGTCTCGCAGCACCGAGTTGAGGACCTGGGGCAGGCATAGACGTTTCTCACCGCCCACAACGAAGCAGGAGATGGATTCTCCTTCTAGCAGAGAGTGGGTGAGCTCTGTAGAGCTGTCGCAGGGAACCAAGAGTGGGCCGCCTCCAAGAACCGGGGGTGATGGCAGGGGTGCCATGCCAGCAGGCGAGGCGCAGTCTTGAGCAGATTTTGCTGAGAAGGCGGCCGGACCTCCCAGTGAGCTCTGGCTGCTTAAAGTAAATTGAGCCAGAGTGTGCTTGAGACCAGCACTAAGATCTAAAGCCTTTGAAGCCCCAACAACATGGAACTCTCTGCCCTCAATGTCTATTTCAGAGCCGGTATGCTCCTCGCGCTCTTTCTTCACCTTCGGGGGCTTGGGCAGGCTCTCCAGACTGCGGCGTTTCAAGTGCATCTCTGCCATTACGCGTTTCTTAATGGGCGCATCCTCCAGTCGCTCCCTGTAAAGTCTCTTCATGTTGCCTTTGAATGACGCCAGGTCTTTGAAGGGGGTTTTCAGACTTGTCTGAGGGCTGGCCATCTTCACACACAGATGATTGGTCTTGTTCAGATGGAAAATACTGAGTTACTCTTCCGACACGACACTTTTAGGTTTGTCCCTCTTTTTTTGTATTATAGGTTGCAAATCCTTTTGCGTCCAGCTGCGTGCATGATGGTGACAGAATTAACGTCTGATCGGCTTCCTGCAAATAAAACGAATCCTGTGAAATTCTGATAAAAACACGATCGCTAGTTTTAAGAAAACGAGGTGCTAAACAGCCTAATGATCACACTTTACAAAAACAATAAATAAGTGTCACACAAATACACATCAACAGAATAGGCTGGGTCTGTCAGGGCAAACAACAGCATACAGAACAGTTTTAGTCGGTGTCTCACACAGCGATCAACTACCAAGAAAAACTCATGAAGATAATCTAATTTGAGATCGATCGATCCAAGCCCCGCTTCTCGGTGGTTTAGTGCACTATCGTGCTCCGCCGACATGTCGAACCCATCAACACTGTTAAACGAGTTAATCGACTAATAACGTCAGTTTAACACAAAGATAACCAACAGTAACCCATATTAACGTGTCTATATACAGAAAATATGGATAAGCAGACATTTAATTCTGAACACCACACAGTAAGATGTAACGCAGTAATAAATGTATCTGCGGCACGTTCAAATCTGCAAGTAACTGTCTATAGAGGAAAGGCAGACTAAATATAGACTAATATTTTATCATCTCGGAGAACAAATCTGACTGACATTGACGGAAACGGAATTTCCGAGCATGAATATAAAAACGAGAAGAACGAGCAAGAAAATCAGCGCATGTCAGTAAGATTTTCACTCAGATCAGCCATGGAAACGCGCTCGTCACACCAAGCGTCTGTTTCACAAATGTGATAACAAGCACAAACGCATATCGGCCACATTTAACACGACATCAAAATGCAGAAAATAGAAGTTCCTCGAAACAGAGCGATCATTTCTATGGTTTTGCTTTACCATGGTTGTGACAGCTCCGAGAGACTGACCCTGACCGCAAACGTTTCGTTTCCTCGTTTAAAAAAAACCTTGTCTTAACCAACACTGACGAAATGCTGGCTGTTTTTGCCTCGGAGGGACAGCGTCAGTCTGTTTACCCCCGCAAGGACACCGCGGCTCTGTCTCCGCCTCTATCCGTCTCTCTCCTTTCGGTCCCTGGGCAGAGGTGCGCTGAGCGCTCGCGGTGTGACATCCACCCTCCCCGCGACCAGACGACCCTCATTATCACCACAGAAAATGATTTTAAAAAACGACATATATCCTAAATAACGCATCAAAGCCAAAGCTATTAATTTAAATCAATTTCTATGACTGTAAATGGTAGTGGCTCATTTTCCAAGCCATACGAGATTGACATCTGACGAATCTGAAAACGCTAAATAGCCATACCCCAAAAAACGCGTTTGTTTATGGACAAAAAAATACAAATGTAGACATAATGTTGAGTTGTTCTCTGCGATATGTACAACTGAGCTTTCCCCCGGGGCGATGCGTCTCCTATCTATGAATACTGGCACGTAAAAACACTCGTTACACGATTAACGTCCATTTCAAATGACACCTCAAAACACAATCCCCACAAACCTCAAACCTCTCGTATGAACAGCAGAAATGACAGCAGTTAAACACATATTAACGTCAGAAACGATCTTATTCAGACACCGCTAGCAAAAACGGCTAGCAGCGCCCGGACTGAACATTTAAACCCATTAGCTAACCGAGCTAACGTTACGAATTCCTTTCCGAAGCCAGAAATAAACAACATACAACCATTGAAGGCAAACGACAACGCTTTAAAAACAACAAGCGATTCTTTGGCAAGCGCGTCGTAATTGAAATGGGGTACAGGTCTGATTTTTTAATAGACTTGCCTCAGGATGGTCGCTTCAGATCCGCTGTGTCTGTCTGCTTCAGTCTGTCTGGGAATCAACAACACGCGCACGGACTGAAAGCCCTCAGACAGCTCGAGCGTCACAGCCGGAGCGCGCACGAGCAGAGCGGATGACGCGCGGGCGTGTCTGTCTGTCTGCCGCCCTCCCCCAGCGTCCTGGTAAAGTTCAGACTTGTTAGACGCTTTCCAATAAGGTTGCGTTTGTTACCATTAGTTAACTAGCCCGGTTAACATGAGTTTCCAAGTGAGTTTTAAGTTAAAAGCATTTACCAATACATTACTACGAACAATGGACAGCTGTATTTGCATTAACTATCATTAACTAAGTGTAATAAATGCTGTAAAATATAGCGTTCATTGTTAGTTCGATGCATTAACTAAGTTGTGTTCAGTTTATTATAAGGATTATCTTCTGTACTTTACGATGCTGTATGTGCTTTTAGATGTAACATACATTACACAGCTGGAAAGTGTGTTATTTCATGGCAATGACGTTTTAATTTCCAGGTACTCTTTTCCCCCTTTTTTAGGGAAAATAATTATTCATTGTGAACGAATTTAACGCACGGTCACCGAGCACTTTTAACAGAATGTTCCTCGCGTCCTAAACATAAACAATGACACAGACTGTGTATGATCAGAAACGCTCCCAATGAATCAAATTCCTTCTGTTTCACACATCAAACACGATGTTTCTGTGTTTGCCTGAGCGATGACTCGGCAAAAACAATCAGCAACACTTAAAACAAAAGGGAAGTATTGTAGAGGAAAGGTTACGTCGACAGTTCTCGTCACCATAGTGATGAAAAATTAAGAACATAATTGATATGATGTTTAAATTGACCTAATTATAAACCATCCAGACATGTTTGTAGACATTACTTTGAGTTATGGTTACACTTGCACAAATGTTGTGGAGGTATTTGCCAAGGACATTAAGTCAGAGCACTGGAACATTCCCTGCAGCTGAGTTATTGCCTGGAGCCAATCCAGCAGTTTGCTTGGTCCGTGGGGCTTCCACTATCCAATGGGCTTCTTTTTTTCAATGAACCCATTATGGGGTCCCGGGATCACCTTTGGTTCGGTATCCATCTCTGTGTGAGCCATTTGTTAGGTGTCATTTAAATGTTAAATAAGTGAGGCAGAGCTATGAGGGCCTGAATTCAACACAGCCCATTCACAAACACAGGCTGCATTAACACTTTTAAAGACTTCTCCACCACGCTGACCCAGGTCATGTTCAGGCAGGACGGGTTGGTGAGGATTTGAATAGTTTTGATGTGCTTGGAGGTGTTGTGTTTTTGTTTAGACTGAACACCCTCACAAAAGAGCAAAGGGTTACATTGACACCTGCAAAGGTCACCTAACATTTCTAGAAAATCTGACATTTTAGAGCTTTTTTTTTAGGAAGCATTTGTTAAACCAACCAAAAGTCCATGATGAAATCAGGTACCTGGATTTCAATTGCAGTTTAAGCGTTCATGAAACAAATACATTAGATTATTACTGACTGATTAGATTATTACTGCAATTTAATTTCGTGCAAACACTAAGTCCTGCAGTGTGACATACTATAGCTATGTATTCATTTTGTTTAAAAGACTAAAGTTAAGAAAAAATGTAAACGTTTCTACATGTCAACTACCTATTAGCATTCCAGCTAATGTCATCTGTTCTGTAATTTCCTGGTAACTGTGATATGAGTGGTTGGCGATACAAAACAAATTGTTTCAATGAGATCAAGTTTGTTCTAGCGCCTCGGCTAACACGCGTGAGGTAGGACGCGTCGATGATCAAGCCTGTTTCTGTGCCGTTCTCACCACTCGCCGCAGATAGCAAAGTCAGCAGATGTATTATAAAAGCAGGTGCGGCCACACTCACAGCGTGCAGCGTCTGAACACCGGCGCATTGATTTTTTCCAGAGGCTAATAACATCATCCCGGTATTGTGTGGAGTAATTTAAACTTTATATAGGTAATTACTCTCCGATAGCTGATAGTTCATTTAAAGCTCGACATAAAGCTGTTTGCATGCACAAGAATGGGGGCTAAGGAATAGCTGGGAAAATGGATTAGGCTCTGATGGGCCACACAGTTAGTCAAGCAGCTGTCTTCATTACATACTATGGGACTAAGCCCTAAGCACCCCCTCGGGGGCATGGCTTCGGAAAAAATCTATACAGAAATGCATCATCAGACAGCAAGACAAACAAACGGCGATTGCCCGCAGTGCTGTTACAAGCGAGGCAGACGCTTGTTTTACCTGTTCTGAAGGAGTTCTAGGTTGTTGTTTAAACAGACGATGACACACCTGGTTCCCTCCCTAAAACCAATGAATGAATGGCAGACATATGTTGTGTAAACAGAACTTTGAGACTGGAGATTGTAACAAAGTACACAGTGCAATGTAAGTCACACCAACAAAGCTATAAACTAATGACCCTGTTAAACTGACACAGTGACACATCACTGTGTTAATGTATTTTCTACTAAAGATAAAGTTTGGGTGAGATATATATCTCGAAAGACTCATTAATACTCAAAGAGCATTAAACCTATGTAGTAGTCGCATGCATCTGAAATTAGGGGGAGGATATTCTGTTTAAAGAGCATCATTCTTGACAACAAAAATCTGTATCAGTTAACAGAATACGTTGACAGCTAGCATGCGTAGACTAAAAATTAAAAAATTCCAATTCTGATTTCATGAAACCTTTCAATTCTTTAGTAAAGAAACAGAACTGGATTGGAAAAGATCTGTTCTCTACCACTAATCAAACAAGGTTACTGATCTCTACTTTAGAGGACAACTTGGCCCGGTTTTCCATAGGGGATCTTGTGTCCTGTTCTCCTAAGAGAGGACGGGGAGACAACGTGACGGAGCACAGCCTGATGCAGAGAAACAGTCACATTCACTGGCCCTCATGGATTTACAGTAATGGGCAAAGTCATACAAGGTGAACCATTCCACTGGCAGTGTCAAAACCAGACGCATGAGGTGAGATCCTCAACCATCTGGCCTACGAGATGCAGCTCCACACAGCCATGTTATACATATGTCCATTTAAATCACAGGAAGTAGATGCAAGTGGATTTAATTTTTCTAAATTTTCATCTTTGAGTTAGATAATACTAATATAATAATAGGCAGGGAGGCCACCAGGATAAAGTCTTGCAGTTAACATCATTCTTTGAGTTTTTATTTTTTACATATGCATTAGCAAGACATGTTATATCATACAATATCATATTATATGATGCTAACAGTTTAGGTCCCTGTAATGGAACAGTAATGGAATTATTTGGTTATTTTGACTGTCATGACCTGAATTTAGGAACGTAATGTTTTTTTTAATCGTCATATGATTAGTCTACAGATATTAGGTGATATTAGAACTGATGTTCGCTATGACACAAGATATACTGTATAAAAAAATGAACTCAAGATGACAAATGTTCACTTTGTGACAACGCCAGCCTGATGACACCTTACAAGATTAGAGTACAGAACATTTTTTAACAGCTGTTTTACAGAATATTAAAACATGCACAGCGCTTCCAAAACCATCCGATTGCTTATGTAACCTTTTTAGATAGAAAATTCATTTTATTTAAATCCGTGTCAATTTTTGTCCAAACACAAAACACATTCACACTTAAAGGTGGGTTGAGTTTTCCTTAAATACTTTAATTAGGTGTTAACAAAAAAGGAGGTACAGTTCATTCCAGTCAGTTGATAGTGTTTTTGAATGTGCATGTTAATACACAGAGCATACAAAGAACAAAACTCCA
>JAZGTJ010001161.1:0-46984 GCA_036877575.1 Botia almorhae | reverse complement strand
TAGGAACGTAATGTTTTTTTTAATCGTCATATGATTAGTCTACAGATATTAGGTGATATTAGAACTGATGTTCGCTATGACACAAGATATACTGTATAAAAAATGAACTCAAGATGACAAATGTTCACTTTGTGGCAACGGCAGCCTGATGACACCTTACAAGACTGAGTACAGAACATTTTTTAACAGCTGTTTTACAGAATATTAAAACATGCACAGCGCTTCCAAAACCATCCGATTGCTTATGTAACCTTTTTAGATATAAAATTCATTTTATTTAAATGTGTCAAATTTTTTCCAAACACAAAACACATTCACACTTAAAGGTGGGTTGGGTTTTCCTTAAATACTTTAATTAGGTGTTAACAAAAAAGGAGGTACAGTTCATTCCAGTCAGTTGATAGTGTTTTTGAATGTGCATGTTAATACACCGAGCATACAAAGAACAAAACTCCAGCTTAACTCCAGATGTTCCTTTAAAACTACAGCCCTTTCTCTAGGAATGCATCAAGCGCGATTCAATCATTTTTAACACAGGGTTGCCAATGACCTCCACACAGCCCAGAACCAGTGTGAACATCTGTGAAAATATAAGCGTGTTGATATCTGCGGGAAACGGAATGAGAGAGGACACTGTTGTGTACGAGTATGTTAATTAGTGTTTAAGTATATTATCATTTGGTCATTAGTGTCAAAGGTCTGTTCATTGTAACACACAAAAAAACGTTCCCAGATATAATCCGTTTAGAAAATGCACCGCCCAGAGAGCTGGCAGTCACTGATAGGGCCATGGGGGCCGAACACAATCCAGGGCCCCTTTAGAATGCCATGTATCTAAACTGACTAGAAATCCCTCGAGGGACTAAAGAAAAAAAGGAGTAATTTTCAGCAATTATACTGAGAAACAATAAACACAATGATGATCAATTTTCCATGTACAAAAGAAAAACAAACAGAACATAATAAACTGAAAGGCAACGCATCACATATTTACCACAAAAAGCATACGAGAGAAAACAGTGAGAAACACTTTAATACATGCAGCAGTTTCAGAGTCATGACATACCTCGTTGCTATGGAGACCACCGAGAGGAACATGCTAGTTTTAGTGTTTTGTTTTGGTCCTGTATTTGCAGCAAGCTGTTGTGTTTTTTTCCTGTTCTACACGCTTTCGCATCATTCTCGTCTCTACACAGATAAAAGCCTCCATTCACAGTTTGTCAGTATTTACAACAGTGTCCTGTTAAGTGTTCCTGGATCCATTCTCTCAAGTTTGATACATCGCCGCTATTTTCAATCTCGACAGGCCACGCCCCCCACCATTCAAAATTGTGAGATTTGTTTTCAAGAAAACGTTTTCAATACATGGCGCACATTTTATATAGGTGACAATATTCTTAAATAAAAAAAATTAAAACAAAGAACGATGACGTTTTTCCTCCTGATTCTACATTTGGCTTAGGAAAAGCTAAACAAAAGATCAAAAAAGCTTTCAAAAAGAATATCCCATGTAATTTGATATAGCTCTTAAAAATGCTTTACTATATATGCTCGATGCTTTTCTTTAGTATGTACAAATAAAATGTGTATCAAAATGTTCTCAGTGGAACAGCCAGCAGCTGCGTTCTGTGTACCATCGGAGTCAGTCTGTTCCTTTAGTTTGCAGACGTCCACTCACCTAAAACTAACCTTCCAACTATGTTGGTTAATGTGTCAAGCCACCAATAAATGACCTTTAATCAGTGCAGACTGACACGATATAAAAATAATCAAGAGAAAAACAGACTTAAGGACTAGTGGTTACAAATGGCAGAAAGCGAAAGAGATTTGGCAAATTTAATGTTTCAACTGGTCCCAACAAAACAAGTTGTTGTTTCCTTTCTTTTGATTGTTTTATGACAACGCAGAAAAAAGGCAGCCATGAAAAGTATGTAACAGAATCAGACGCATTCCTCCGCAGACATCAGCAGAGGGTTGATGTACTCGAACCCCTCAAACTCAGACTGGTCGATCTTCTTGACCGCGTCACTGAGGGAGACAAAGAGATAATCAATCAGTCTTAACTACTACCATGAGCTACACGGCCAGGCGGGTTTAACTCACAATAACTTTCAGACAGAGGCTGGCTGTAAAATGTCATCCTGGAAAATAGGGAATGTGGAAATGAAGGAAAAGCGCGTCATAACGGAAGAGCATCGTAAATTTGATGGCACTTCCTGGCACATTTGGTACCGATGAAACCAGCATAACTGTGGTGAAGATCTGAAGCACATTAATGGTGATTCAGAAGGCCTGAGGCGTGACACAGACAGACACACATGAACAGACACTCACTCATTGTCAGGCGTCAGCTGAATGGGCTCATTGGTGAACTGGGCATCAAAGTTATCCAGCCCAAACTCGCCAGAAATGTTGGGCTTAAAGGGCGGAACCACTTGCTTCTGCTCCATCTGAAATACAGAGAACATGAGTCAAATAATGATGGTGACTGTGTCAAACACAGCAGCCGCACGCAATTTATACCTTACAAATCATACAATTATCAACCATTAGATTTGAACCCACAACCTTTGGGCTGCTACAACAGTGCTCTACCAATTGTGCTACAGGACACATATTTAGACAAAGAGATCTTTCCAGGGCTTGTTCAGTACTGTATGTACTGTCTTAGTCTGGCCTTTTCCTCACTATGATCTTTACAATGGGAAATGCTGCAAGGCCATTAAAAGTAAGCCGGGATTTGCTCCCCCTGCAGGCTGCCTTCAACCTGTCTGACAAGAAAGCGTAATCTAATCCCTCCAAAACAATCTAAGCGCCACTTCTCTCTCTCGCTCTCAGCGTGCGTCCAGACGGACAGGGACAAGAGGTCACTGTGTTCATCTGTGTCTCGCCTCCTGGATCAACGTCACTTACACTTGCCCTACATATGATCCAGTTCAGTCTCCCAGCACTCACACCAGACAAATCAATGATTTCACAGCTTAGCACCTTTATCACATCACTGGCTCGGCACAATTCATTTCATATTTTAACCCTGAACACCTCACACACCAAACAAATGAAAGGAGATGAAAAAAATCGATGACTCAATTAATCCACATGATATTATTTAATGAAAATTAAAAATAGAACGTGTGAAAAATACTTGGCGGTGAACAATCTTTTAAAACTAATTAAAGTTTGAATGAAACGGTGGTAGCATTTAAAACTCAATGATGAAGTGTTAATAGTCCTCATGTTTGATTACACGAATGACTAATGAAGTTCTCAAGGTCATAAACAGCGGTAAATAGTTCTTCAGGCTCCAGTAAGTACACTGTTTAGTTTCACTAGCGTCAGGATAAAGCAGTGACTCATGTTTCCGCTGTGGCCTCTAGTCAAAACAACCAATAAGTCAGATAGCGGTACGAGAGATAGTGGTGACTCACCAGATCCCAGTCTACGTTTCGGAAAAATGGGTGGGCCATGATGTCCGCGAAGCCCGTCTGAGGATGACATCCAAGACGTTCCTTTGGCTCCTACAAAAAACAGTCGGAATTAGATGAAGAAAGACAAAGGAAGAAGATAAAATATGTCGCAGTGTGAAAAGAAATAAACCAGCCAACAAAACCAAAACAACACACATAAGTGCAAAGAGTGGAAAAAACGTTAAACACAGAGTAAAATGGAGGGAGGAGAGAAAGCAAGAGAGAAAGGGATTATCACAGCTATTTAACAGGTCCATGTGACATAAAGCCTTTAGCATTGATCTGTCTCGTCTGATCCTTCTTTACCTTGTTGAGGAATCCCTTCAGAACACTCGCGGCTTTAACCGACAGCGATCTGGGAATCCTGATCTGCTTCTCCAGAATGACTGCAAACGAGAAGTCGTTAGATACGCGGAGCAAAACATGAGAACGATTTTTTAAAATCCCACGTACCTTGAAACAGGTAATCTTCTGTGTTTTGGTCAGGGTTATCAGAGCTGCCGACAATGTCAAAGGGTGACCGTCCAGCCATCATCTCAAACATCAGGACGCCCAGTGCCCACCAATCTACACTGAACCCTGCAGAGGAATGACACAATGTTGCATAGAAATCTTTGAAATGAGCAGTTTACCATGAATACAAACAGCCTTGAGGGTACAAACGTGCAGTAAGCACTAATAGCAGTAACCGGATTAAGCTCTAGTGCGCACTATGGCAGAGCTTTCCACAGAAGGTCTTTGTGGGGAGGATTTATTGTGTGTGAATTGTGCTTACCGTAGTCTTCCCCTCTGAGTATCTCAGGGGCGATGTAATTGGGGGTTCCACAGAAAGTGCTGGTTGTGTCTCCTGGTCTCAGTCCCTCCTACACAAAAGAGGAATATTGAAAAGTAAGACACCCTTAGGCACGCAATACAACGCTACAGTTTAAAGCTGCAGTCTGTAACTTTCGCCTCTCTGTACCGCCATCACTGTTTGAAACACAAAACTGCAAGTTACTTTACATACTTTTCACCACGCACGTTGAATTCACGTGAAGCCAAAATGACATTTCCCGGGAGATCCGACCTGACAACTCAAATTATAAATCATTATTATAAACGTACGGAATTGGGGTATGGTAAGGAGACCGATTTGAACACTGATCTGTCATGCACTTGCTCAGTAACTGATTTTTGTTCAATTTTAACCCCAACATTTTACGGATTGCAGCTTTAAAAACTCTAACACAAACTGCACAACAGAATTCCCATATCAGTCCCACAACAGTGCGGGACTACATGCTTAAGTTTCATATTTATGGGTTTCATTTGCATACTAGCACACTAAAGCAAGCATATCCCGACTCACCTTACACATGCCATAATCAGTGAGCTTGATGTGTCCCTCAGACTCCAGCAGCACGTTGTCTAGTTTCAGGTCCCTGTAGATGATGCCGCGCTCATGGAGGTAGTTCAAAGCAAGGCTGATCTCTGCTGAGTAAAACCTGCCAGCCAAGAGAAAAGATAAACCTGTGTAAACCTAGTTAACCCTGTGTTTGTGGTAACAGGAGCTAAGGGAGTTATTTAAGACGGAGCCCATCTACTCATTAATACTGAAGTATAGACTAAACAGTTCACATCATCATACCTGGCATGTTCTTCCGGAAGTTTTCTCTGTCTCTGCATATGAAACATTAGATCTCCTCCATTCACATACTCGATGACAAAGAACAGTCTGCAAAAGAGAAGCACCAAATTTACTAATCACATAAACAAAATAAACAAAACAAAACAACTGAATGGTACATATGCAACATCTGCACGGCTTCATTTCAGTCTTCATGTAGACTTAAGTGAGATTAAGTACCAAATCCTGAAATTAACGTCTCAAATGGAGAAATGGAGACAATTAAACGCGTTATATTGGGGAGACCTGTTCACTTTGGATGGTGAACAGTTTCCACGTCACAAACCGTCCCCGTTTTATTTCATTCAGATATGTCTCGCACACACTGTTGTTGGCAGATACTGTCTTACACATTTACTACAACTGATAGTGAAGGACACAAGTCAACAGTTATTACAGTTACAAAACAGCTTACAGAATGCACAACAGGTGAGATCCGAAGGGGGAAATCCTTGATACTGAATCATTTATGCTTCACTCAATGATGACAGATAATCTATGAAGTATATTGTATATCATGCCTGTCAATCCTGTTAGATAATTTAACTGCAATACATCTATATTTCTGTTATGAGTATTGCAAAGCATTCATCTCTTTGCTAATGAAACATTTAGAGGCTTTGGTGGTTTTTTAAGGTACCACACAGAACCACCTGGCAGATGGCATTAGTAAAATCAGAGCAAGTTAAGATGGTCAGACACACAAGTTTGTTTATATTCCCAACCTTTTAAAGTCTTGATCTTAATCCTAAATTCTTTATGACCGTATTTACACGTGATTTCAAATCCTTCACGTCCGACGTTGACCCTTACCGCACGCGTCATACCTGTAAACTTTATTTCTGGATTTCTGATGGCACACAAATGAGTAGTGACTCACCTGCTCTCAGTCTGGAAGCAGGAATGAAGCCCCACCAGGAAGGGATGATTGGAGGCCTGCTCAAAAACATGCTTTTCTGTCTGAACCCAGTCAATATCCTGCAGCACGAGGAGGAGAGGAACAAACAAAACACACACACCAAAAAAATCAATCTCCAATTGAAAAACAGTGCACCTGTTCTGTCAGTAGGGGTTACATTTGGAAGGACACTCAGAACTATATTGAGTGGAAGCTCCTCTCAAGACTGAAAACTGATAAAGGTTAAGAGGACGAGAGCACCGGGTCTTTCGGAGGAGTATCTTCTGGATGTGAGGAGACTTACAATGAACAAATACTGAGAGAAGAACCGTCATCTTCTATTGACAGGCTGATAAAAATACCTCTGACCGTGAGACTCACTTAAAACAGGCACTGTGGGGCCGGCAGAGCGCAGCTGCTATTATTGACCGTCTGCAGCTGCTGTCGATTCATCACACGCAGCTTAAGTGCGTCCAATCAAAGTTAAACAGCCACTTCATCAGAATCTAGTCATCTGTATGTCTATTTCATCATATCCTGGAAGGATTAGGCTGCTAAATGCTTGTTTTTTTCTGCAAAGACATGACTGAAATAACTCTACAGAGTTACTCTATGCACAGACAAGCACAGATTTAGTGCCGGAAAAGAGACGTATCAAATTGTAAAAGGTCGTAATTGATGTTGATGAGTGAGAGGGCTGTCACAATATCACGATATTTTCACAACACGATTATCATGGTCCAAACAATTCACAATAATGACATTATCATGATATCTGATGAAATTCTAAAAACAAATGCAATCAGTTATATTCATCATGAATTTTGTTTATTTTGTGTTTCCTGCTTTTTGGCCGATGAATCACATTTGAAATACAAGTGTGAGGAGGCAAAAGAAGTTTGCAGCCATTTTGGCTCTTAAGACAACATGCTAAACAGGTGCAATAGCACCACCTACTGTGTTGGAGTGTAAATCAAATAGTTATGAACTACTTACGACATGAAACGGTCTTACAGTCCTAACATGGTTATTCATAATAATTATGATTATTAATATCCCAGTTATTTCAGTACTGGAATATCACGACACCCCTAATGAGTGATGTGCGCTCTCTTGATGTTTTATATAATGAAACATCACCTCGTCATCGTTCACCAGCTCCTTCTTCACCACCTTCATGGCATAGATGCGGTCAGTCTTTTTCAGACGCACCAGCAGCACCTTGGCGTAGCTGCCTCGGCCGATCACCCTCAGCAGGTCAAAGTCCGACAGCCCCAGACTGGACACAGCCTTTCCTGACTGCCGACTGCTCACAGCCTGAGGGATGTACAAAACGAGTTTTACACCACTGTGTGTGATGCCTCCAATATGAGAATGTTTCATCTCACTTTAGACATCCATTTTTCACATTAATTTACAGTTTCAATCCTTTTAGTTCACATCTCCTGACGTTTTTCTGCGTCCTTTCATGTTCGCCCTGAGTTGGTGGATTTTTCATGACTGTTACACACTGTAGTGTTCCGAGCTACAGGAACACAAGGCCTTAATCAGATGCTAACGACCCTGATAGAAGGTTACTTTATTAGCTTCGCTAAAGGAAATCATTACAGCCAGAATGAGGTTGCTTGTGTACACCCCCATCCCCTTTTCAGAGTGACTGCTGAATGACAACTCCAGCCTGATCATCTGTCTGAGATCGGGTTGCTGAAAGCTCACATAATCAGTTCATAATGGCCTCATTTGCACGTGGTATTCAGATCAATTTCGGGTGAAGAAAATAACGGGAAAATCTAATGTCTTACCTCATGCTCCTCTCCCTCATGATTGATACTTTCTGTCGAGTTCTTTTTGTCTAGAACTGCAAAACAACAAATGGAAAAAGAGACTGTCGTTTCATCACTGGCCTGTAGACATTATTATTGATGTACTAATTCCAAACACAAGCCTTTAAACCAAACTTTGGTCAGGCACTTTCATAAATAAAACGTTTTGAACACAAATGGGGGACTGAAATGTATCTGAGTAGCACGGTGACTAAAGCAACAAGCGTGTTGACATCATTAATTCTAACAAACAAGCTTCATCTTGTGAGAAGACTCAAGCCTGTAGGCCGCTTAATGTATCAATCTGTTTCAGTGCAAGAACACAGTAATTACTAAAGTGGGAAACATTGGTTTAACCCGTCCAGTCATTTAAAAGTACTCGAGATCAAAATCTATGAATCAATGAGCCACTATAGATCCCCGTAAATCAATTTAGCAACTCAATGAATGCGGTGAGTCACATGAGCATTGCTTAACACGTCTACATAACAAGCTACTTAAGGTTTTAGTGAGTGAGGTTGTTAACAAAACACAGGCCAAGTTAACTGCCTTGTTAACAGCAAAGGGTGTTACTACGGTAACTAGAGGCCTCTTGTACGAGTTATGGAATCAAGGATAACTTTCTATTCCAGGTTCAAAGGAGTGCACCTGATTGGACGCTGATGTGAATACTGAAGAAAGGCCAAATAAACCAAGAAATGCCTTCATAAACAAACGTGACATATATTATGAGATGCAGTATGGCAGCCCGGTGGGTTGTACCTTGATCTGCGTGCTCAGAAGGAGTGGAGCCCGGATCAATTCTTCCAATCATCGGGTCCTGGAGGACCAAATGAATGAGTAAATAGAGTAATACACTGTGGGCAATGAACAAATACATTTGGAGAACTGACGAGTCTTTAATTGGTGTTCAGCACCAATATTGTGTCTAACGTTAAAGCGACATAAAGTCTCTAACAAGAATTTGATACAAAATTGAGACACCCCCAGAGCCCTTGCATGTTGGTTCATTAATTAATTCTAGATAATTTGGTACTTTTAGCTACCAACAAGAGACTTACCATTTAAATTAGGTACGATTTTAGGGAAATATTTTAACCAAATGATGCTTTATGTTCTCCACAGTGTTCTATATATTAATTATAATATTATTATTATTAATAGTAGTATACAATTATCTTAAAAACGGTGCAGATTTTATATAGTATAAATAATGACTCACCTGCATTACCTGCCTGCCACACTCCACTGTCACCAATTTATGGCACTTCTTATGGACCAGCAGTTTACAGTTTATGCACTTATATCCCTGTCTGCCCAGTCCCCAGATACGGTCCGTGCAGATAGCACAGTGAGCGCGCTGCACGGGGAACAGAAACATTAGTCCTGTATCACACGAATGTCTGTTTGTCTATTAGGCTCCAAACTTAAAATGTACCCTGTTAAAGCGTTTGGCCTGAAACGCATGTCCGCTGGCGTAGTAGAGTTTCCTCCAGCGCCGAGCTCCGCGGCGGTATATGGATTCTGAGTGAGACAAAAGCAATTTGGACCTCTAAACCACAAATCATCAGTTACAGTCGCTCATAACTATGCGAAATGCAGCGGTACTTCAGCTCTACAAATGTAATGCAGGGCAAAGGTGAAAACGGCATGTGACAATAAACAAACATCATCACCTAAATGATCTTAAGTGTAAAGTATCACAGAATGTACGTACTGTCTTCTCCAGGACAGGGCATTCCTGGTTTCTCAGGAACACAGGGAAACACTGCGGAAAAGGAGGAACTGTGAAAAGCAGTCTGGCTTTAAACAAACACATGTCTCCAGCACAACCTCTCTGTGACCTCTCCCCATCTGACAGTGGATAAGGACTGTGGGGTCAAAAAACAGAGTCTATCCAGGCGTGCAGGGTCAGCTGGTGTGGAGACTGACTATTGACAGACAGTCAGATGGGTCTTTTCTGCTAGCCCTGGTCTCCCACCCAGCCTGACTAATTGACTCCCCCAGCAGGGAGAACAATACATCTCTGTCAATCAGTGCTCTCACACTCTGCTTGACTCGCATCTCTCCGGTCCACTAATGAGCTAAGCTGCTGTACAATGCAGTCGGTGGTTAGAAATAAATAAATGCACACATCTGAGCAAAAATATCAAAATGTGGAACTTTGAGCCCATTTGCAGGAAGAAACTATGCTATATATAAAGCTACTGTCACAAATCATGCGTGAACAGACATGGGCGTTACACTGTTTTGTAATTGGCTATTAAACGTTTTCAGCGACAGGCGATTTGTCTGTTCACATGGTATACAATAGTGCGAGGTGACGTAATTACAACCAATCAGATGTTATTTTTATTTTTAATATACAGTTATGAGGAGCAGAATTTTGGGCCAATGAAATTTCACAGTGGGCGGGGTTTTAGAAAACCTATTCGGAAATCTAAACCACCAAAATGTGCTTTGTGTATTGTGATCATGGCTGATTAGGACAAACTTTTCTTAGCTTTTATTTCTTATTACCTGTTACTGATTTGGTTAAGACACTAAGTCTTGACGAGTCAAAATACTTTCCAGAATTTGGTGAACAACACAGACTTGTGGTACAAAAGCATATGAGACCATATTGCACTACAAACCCGGCCACCCACATCAAAAGTCAAATCCCAGCGTACCGTGAATAATGAGCTCGGAGTCTTTGTTGATCTCATAGAGACGTAAAGCCTCCTCCAGCTCCAGCTGAGAAGAAACGGTGCACGGATCTCCTGCAATGACAGTGAAAAGTGAAACATTCACAAGAAAACTCTCCACCAAAGACGTCAAACATGAGCAGCCATATCTGACACTACAAAGAGCAGCAGGATGAGTGAAGGAGAACTTCAGCAGAACTGAGAAACAGACAAGGAGGAATAAGTGGGTTCATGTGCTGTGACTGCTTCACTGTTAACGAACATAAAACGCATCTATTTTTTTTTTAATTGACAGGGCCTGTGGTGTTTCAAGTAGTTGACATCGGTCCTGTTGTCATCTTAAAAGTGACCCAGTGGCACAGGCTGTCTCGGCTTGCGCAGCCATCAGCGCCAAAGCTTGCGCAGACAGATGATTAACTCCTCGCCATGACGACCCTCTCAGATCAGCTATGCTAATGACCAGCGTGACTCCGGGCTCAGCGTGGAACGCGGAGATTTTGGTATTTAAATGAACATCATTTCCCATCTCACATGACTAATGTCGCAGTTAATCATCACACACAGTCAATCCTTCCAGCAGAAAACTTCCACCCCGCTGCGCGCCGCATTTAAATTCACTTTATTCCTCGTGAAAAACCCATTCATTTTATTTCTGCCAATAGACGCCAGGGTAATTCTGAGATTCAAGTGCATTCTGCCTAAAGCGGGGTCATTTGTAATACATAAAGCGGCGGTACGAATAAAGCAGACATTTTAGCAGATAGGTTGGGGGCATCTTGTTGCTACGGTGACAATTACAGGAACTGAATCTGAAAGCTCGGAAAACAGGGGCCCTATTTACATCTGTTTTTAATATTCATCGCAGATGATGTGATGATAAAGGGATAACGCTAAATACACGTTAAAACTTGTTTTGTGAAACCATCACCCAAACCACTTACATTTATTCACTGGGCAGATGCTTTTATCCAAAGAGACTTAGAAATGAGAGAGTATTTAACATTATACCGGAACATTCTTTGTGCTTTATCAACACTGATATAGTAAGTGATGTACATAGTCAAAAACAGACCCTCCCTCTATGGAATCTGGGTGGCAATCTGTCTCAGCTGTCTATTTGCATTTGGATAAACAGAGACAAATGGTAATAGTGATAAAGCTCTTGCATTAAATGACAAACCTTCTTCATCAATCCATTTCATGGTGAAGAGCTGGTCGTTCTCCATGGAGCACATGTCTCGCACCTCACCGCACAGCCCCTCATAGGAGATGGAGGGCTCAAAGTGTGTGATCATAATGTCCCTAAAATACAACAATGAACGGCAGTGTGAGAAACAGGTTTAAATAAACTTCTGATATAAAAATGACACTCATTAACAGGTTTTCCATTGAACTTATTATGATTTCTAAAGCAAAACAGAAACCTATCCAAAAACCATAAAGGAGGGAAGAAGCTCTGCGTTTCTGTTTTCCATAAATGTGTTTGGCCATTCTGGAAATCTAAAGGCATTTCAAACATTATAGACAAAAGACCAACACAAGAATCATATGGTGAAAGTCTAGGAGGCCGTGTCAGATTATTTGTGCATTTTCAGATAGAAAGACTCCCGGCAGCTTCGTTCCCTCTGTTCTCTTTTGTGTTCAGACTGTTTTGGTTAATTACTGACAGCAGGGGAGTCCCTCCTGTCTGAGAGTCAGCACGCTGTCCCACGCATGTTTCAGGTGACCCTTCACTTCCTCTGTGCCTGATAAAGATACACGACACGCATACCACCTGATAATGACGGAAAACACAGACCTGCTTTTATCTGATCAAGGACCTACATGATAACACCATTGTGGCAGAGTTAAAGAGCAGTTTTGTTCTCCTGGTGACGTATATCTTTGGCACTGTAATAGCTCTGTGTCAGTGAACTGTGCTTCAGTTAATATTTTCAGAACGGAATGTCAGGTGAACTTCCGCCTATTGTCGCTTATAACATTCTAACACATCGTAATGACATCACCACACACGAGCATCCTGTTGGTGCTGCATGTTATGAAGATGGGCTGAAAGACAACACAAATCCACTATCAGAGTACGAACAGATGCACCCTGCAAGAGCTCAACATTATTAAAAGCACAATGAGCGCAGAACAGGATAAGATCCTAAAACACATTTTATAACCCTGGAGGGGTGAACGATCTGGAATCACCAAGACTGTGATTTCAAACCAAACAGTAGTTCTATTTGAGACGTACAAACAGGAAACACCAAAATAATATGCCTAATCCATAGAAATAAAAACGCTCGATAACCCATAAAATATCCATGGAAATAACTTTCATTTAAGGTCGTTAAAGGTCAAATGCTGTGAAAAACAAGCCTCTCATAAACACTTAATCAATAGGAGAGAGAAAAACAGGACAGAAAGAGAGTAAAATGTGATAAGAGAATAACAGAAGTGAGGGTATGGAGGGAATGTATATTCTATCTGAAAACCAAGCTTCAGGGGCTTTTAGATAGAAGATAATAAGGTTTGGAGAGTAGCATGTTCTTCAATCAGTTCAGCTGTCTAGCCCATTCAAGAAAAAAGCTACCATTAAAACCTCCACAAAGAATCTACGCTTCACATCAAAAAGCAATTTGTGATTGCCACGGTCATGGCCACAGGAGATGTTTGGATAGATTATGAGGGTTGAAAATATGTGTGTCCTTGTTTCCATGTTAAATTGACCTATTCTAGCTTAATAAGCAAACAAGTATAAGTTATGTTTTTAAAAACTGGCCATGTGACGCTTCCGATATTTATTTCTGAGCTGTAAACTTCTCAATTAATGGCATGTGTTGGGGTGAGAGAAGGAGAAAAGTGTTTGGGAAACTTGTTTGAAAACGGTCATTATTTTTGACATTTCATTTGGTGAAGCTACTGGCATAGAAAACACACACAAAGTCTTTTACGCTTTAAAGACCGGTTGAACAAACATGCAGGAACAAACAGTTTTAAAATTGCCTACACCCAGTAAATCTCTATCAAAGTGTTAACCTTTTGAGCTTTATTCAATATTTAAAATTAATAATAAAACAGTTGCTCTGTAATGAAACTGGCCATTCATCATATTCAAAACCAATGGATGGTAGTACGGAATCACAGGCTACTCTGTTAATCATAACTGAAATTCCATCCCAATACACAATACAGCTAATACAGAAACTGAATCATCGAGACAGCTGCACACACACAAAAGGGCCAATGGGGAGCGTGAATAGGAGTCAGTCTACAACAGGTCTGGTGAAAGATACTCGTAGAACAAGTTTTTCTAGTGCATGACAAGTGTAAACGTCATCATGAAAAGAACACAGCTCTGACTAAACGTCCAATCAGTTATACAGAAATGTGCTATATAGAAGTGCCCTATAGAAGTCAAAAATATCTTCTGTGCTCTTTTTTCCCAAACCTAGGAGGTACAAAAGAGTTCCACATTTATAGGGTGTTACTTCCCAAACGTTTTTTTTTCCAAAACATACTGTTTGTGTTTACAAGGACGCTTAAACCTGTCATTGGACTGCATACATAACATTACGCTCTACATGTTGGTGGTATAACAAAACGTTTACGTGTATTTTTTAAAGAACACAATGTTATAACCATCAGATTAGCACCAGCCTTTGTCTTCTCTTAAAGACAGTTACATAAATATGACAGGCAGCAAATCTTATAATACAGAAGCAGACGGATCCAGCTCCATGACAGAAGCCGCTTAGATGAAACCACCACTCATCGCGTTATCTTTGAAACAATACTCAAACATATAATCACCTTGTCTATGTGAACCATAATGGGACTAGAGGAGAGCGTAAGTATACAGGAAAACAGAAGAAACCGCACGTCTAAAGGTTTTATTACCGCTGGTTTCACTTGACAACTTCAAGCTGAGTTTTGTTTTGGAGTAAGCTAACACTGTATGCTAGCTAGCTTATCATTTATTTGTGTACAATCCCGAAACTATAATGTTATGAGCTTAAGATAAGCGTTTAAGTGTGTAAAACTTCTATACAGGCAAACAAAAACTAACGTATGTGCCAGACTCGTTACTCACCCTCTATAGTATGCTTTGACCCGGACCTGGTGCGGGTTTTCTCCGGGATGGGACATGGTGCTGTCCCGCAGCGTGGGCATTATGAGCAACTCTCCGCACTTGGGCTAGCGAGCTAACTGAGCTAATGACGCTAGCCTCCCGTCGCCTGACAAGGAAAACAACAACCGGAGTTTAAAATAAAATAATTAATCGTTGGACAAAAATAGAATTGACGCAGGTGCTTGAATCGGCCTGTCTAAAATAAAACGGGCGGGTTCTGGTAAAAATTAATCAGACTCTTAGAACTTCTGTCTGACGGGAAAACACTCCCTTCTCTAGCCGTCTCGCAGGCCTCGAGACGGACGGGTCCAAACAGCGGAATGTGGAGGGGGGTACGATGGGATTTTCGATCAAAGACATTACATATAATCAGTGTTTGTTAATAGCATAAAGTCATTTCACGTGGATAATTTCGCTAAAATGTTAATATCGCTTATATACGAAGTTGATTTTGGCGGATTGTGGTGATGTGCAAATTGGTTTCGGCGCGATGGGACCGTCTGGTAGCATTCCGATTATACCGCACAAAAAATGGGAGGAGGGCGGTGAAGAGCAGCAAAGGAAGTGCTTTGTATTCTCCTAGTTAGTTATAAATAGAAGCGAGTAAAGATTTACTTTATTTAAAGTTATCGCTTTAGTGACAATGCATCACAGCGTTTAGTGTCAAAGCCGCTGTACTTTATGGCATAATACGCCTTCCAGGGGCAAAACCACTGTCATTACAGAAACTACCGCAATGGCCCAGTCAATTACCGCGGCTATTCTCTGATACAAGACTCTTTGTACCGAAATAGCCTACTGTACCACTAAAACTCAACAATAACTATACTGTTTTAGAAATGAAATCTGAGTCGAGTCGAGTAGTTAAAAGAAAACGTATAATGCTTTTTAAACACTGCGGTATAGACATTTGATTATTTATTTAAATAAATACAATAAATTATGCAGATTTTTAGTTTTGGCTTAAACGAACTAATGAAAACGCAAAAGGCAAAGTCTGTACAATTTATCTGGTGCTTTCTTGTCGTCGAATTTCTTAAGAGCACAGTTACCAAGTTGCACGAATACACGTTTGCTAACTTGTTTGAGAATCATATTTCATATTTTTAGCTGATGAAAGTACTGAATGTCGTCAAGTTCACGGTAAGTAATTTAAAAACGTCTAAGACAAAAGAAAGACACAAATACAGACTTGGTATTAGAATACGAATAGCACATTAACAAACAAGCGCCTGCAGTGCGTTCCTCAAACCAAACTATTTGAAGGGTATTTAATTCAGAACTAATTTCGGATAGTTCTGATTAGTTTTGCACTAATTTCTATTCTGATTTCAAAATCTTTAGGCTATTTAAATTGCGTCAACCTGAATCTGAAAAGAGGCGTGATTTTAAAGTTCAGTTCTGCATGCGCATTAGTTAATGGATTCATAGTTTATTATTTGTGCGTTATAGATCCTATTTAAAGACGCATCTTATTAATGGACCAGACACATAAAACACTTCATTTTATGGTCTTTTGTAAGTATTGTGTCACACCGACATCATATCGTTATGTTTATATATTCAGCATCTTTAATAGGCTCTGTTAACGTGGTGAGAAAGTCGCCGTGAGAGCAGCCAGCGCTGCACGAAGTCCTCCTACACAGCAAGCGGTGCTGCCGGCTCCGAAACGTCTCTGCCTCGGTGCACTTTTGTTTTTATCTCCATTTTAGAGAGCGCTGTCGCATTATAACATGACTGAGGCCGTGACAGCACAGCAGCGGTGCGCTCACGTCTCGCATCCTTATCAGACAGGTAACAGGCATGCAGCCGACGCTCCGTGAATGTTACATGTCGGAGAAGCTTAATGATCGCATGATTTCCCAATCCTAAAATCTCCATTAAAATCATTCTGAAAATTATCTGTGCTCAATCGTTTAAGAAAATAATCTTGTGCCCCACCAGAATGTCTCGTGAGTTAGACTGGAACGGTGAGCGTTTCTCATATTTATGAGAGAAGATGCTGCAGTCTATTTGACACATTTAGTGTGTGAAAATATTCTACAATCGTTGTCGTAAGAGACGTCAGTCGGTTTAACATGAATGTCTCATGACGTATGGCGATAAATTCCCTGTTTCTCCTATGTTTAAAGATAATTAACAATTTAACGCTTTGAATCTGCCTTGTAAATTGCCTGTAGCTGGATACATGGCAATGTACAAAATTATTATTACTGATTATGGTCAATCAATAGAGATATGAACAAATTATTGTCAACCTTTAGGAATAGAATTGAGTTTCAAATATATTAATTTAAAACACTTACATTTAACATCAGTAATATGATTTGTCGGATACGTCAGCTGATACGTCAACCGAATGATGTTGGCTAAATTACAAAGACGGGATGTGTTCAAAGACCTCGAAATGCTATTTAGAAACTAACCCAAAAATTTACCCAACTAAAAAAAATCGAATTCATACAAGTTGGTGAGTTTATTTAAATCAAACGGGAAAGAGAGAAGAGGTGCGCGTTTTAACGAATTAACTAGCGACATTTTCCAATAAATGTGTAATAAATAATTGTTACAATAAAAATCTAAGACTGTAATCCATATATATAATATATAGTTTTAATAGCAGGCCTGTTACACTTGCTACTGTAAGGTCCAAACATAAGCGAAATTTGCGCACAGCAACAGGGCCAACGTCAGAATTTTAACTACATTTGTTATTTTGTTTAATTTAAGTAGGCATTAACGTAGTTTATTTATGAATTATATGCATTCATTGATCAATAAAAAATAATAAAATAAACAAGTTGTATGTGACCTGGACCGTCATTTTGAGTAAAATGTTGGGCCTAGAAACACAATTTGGTAATCTGAGGAAAATTTAGATGTAGTTAAAAAGAAGACTTGTTATTTTTTAAATGTACAGTATATTGTAGTTTGCAGTCTGTGTGTTGGTTTATACTGTGTAATTTCCGTGTAGCCCAATAGAACTATTGGAGTGTGTATGTAATAATGATAAATATTGCAGTTTTACATTTGTGTGCTTAAGACTATCTGTTAATAAGTGGTTAGTGAGTTGTGTGGCTGTTACATATGCCTCATACAACCTTAAATATCATGAAAACAAGTCCTGGATTTAAAATGCACATTTAATACATTTCCTACCCTAGTATGTTTATTTATAGTCATTTGAGTGCACTTTAGTTTTTGCAATAATAACATTTTGTCTCACTGATTACTTTAAAAGGTAAGTAAGTGTTTTTTAATGCTAAAAATGTATCTTTTTCTCTTTTTAAAGAGCATTAAGTTCCGAAGTCTATTTTCAGTTGAGATTAGATTATTATTTTTCATTGTATTATATTTTAGGATATTCATTGTAATTAAAGAGCAACACAGATGACTGGCTGAATAAAAATAAGCAAAATGCAGTGGAATAATCCAAGAATTTACATAACATTTTAATCAGCTTCATTTAAGCTACAGTGGTTGACTTTATGTTTTTGTTATTTCAGTTGGCTAGCAAACCACACTGATGGGTGACATGGAGAAACAGAGTCAGGAGGAGGTGGAGGAGAACAGCTGCGTGTCAGCGCCCTCGAGCGCCACTGCATCCAGCAACACTGCCGCACCAGTCAGTTCCACACCCAGCTCGAACACTCCCACAGGCACCCAGAGCAGCTCCGCCCCTCTGGGAAACATATCCTCAGACAGGCAGGCGGTCCAGGTAATTCTCCACCATTTTCCAGGTGACACGCGCCCAGCCTGTAATTACACAAACATTTACCGTACGTAAAAACACGCTTTAATGAAACACTGATAAAAATGTAATTAATTGTATTTAAACTACCTGTGGCTCAACTTTTAGAACATGGAGCTACATTTACATCAATACATTTGGCAGACACTTATCCAAAGTACAGTACAATCAAGTTATACATCTTACAGTACATTCAAGTTATAAGTTTTATCTGTACGTGTGTTCCCTGGGGATCAAACCCACAATCTCTGCACTGCTAATGCAGGGCCAATTGAGCTACAGAAATACATGCCATGCCAATGGTCATGGGTTCAATTCCTGAAAACACACAGATGTAATTTGGAAATGAAAGTCTCTGCCAAAAGCATAAATGTAAATGCAGTCAAATTTTGAACTGGGATAAGCTGCTTTGAGACCAAACCAATATACAGTTTAATGGTCATGCCTGTTCACTTTGTTGTGATTGACAGTAAAAAACACCGTCAGTAGATGTTTGCTTCCAGTGCAATGTGACGCTTGTGATGTGCTGTTGTAGCAGGTGATTCAACAGACACTGCACAGGCCCCAGAGCATGACAGCTCAGTACCTGCAGCAGATGTATGCGGCCCAGCAACAGCATATCCTGCTGCAGACAGCTGCCTTACAACAGCAACATCAGCAAAACCTCACTGCCACACAGATCCTGGCCACTGCACAGCAGGTATGAGCAGAGACAGTTTTCAAATGAATCGTCGGTATATTATCTATGAGATTAAGCATCTTTTTTCCTATGACTTATCAGGCATCACAAACTAATGGCAGGCAGCCCACATCCTCTCCTCCAAGCACCAATGGGAATGCATCTCAGCTGGTGTCTCAAACCTCAGTGAGTGCTCTCTACTTCTGGTATATTTTATTTCTAGTACATTTTATTTTAGCTTGGTCACAACGACAAACAGGTATTACACCATAGGACTGCAATAATCATCACTTTTAGAAAAATGCTTTTTTTTCCTGCTTGTTGACAAATAAATATACAAAATTGGACTGTAAAATGTTAAATTGGGAGGCGATTAGTTGTGAACCTCTGATTTAATTGGGAATTTTGTTTAAAAAAAGTTTAATCTTTTTAGTTTCAAACTTTTCTTTACAGCTTTGGGCAAATATTTCAGCTTTTGATCAAAAGGTGAATAATATAAGACCTCCCCTCTCTGTAGATCACCGTGCCAACCACTCCTGTATCTCAGCCAATTGGCCGCATCCAGGCCAACAGCTCCAGCAGCACAGGAGGGGCCATATCCCAGCAGACTGTGCTCCTAGGAAACAACACTCCCACAGGTAGCCAGGCCCAAATGTACCTGCGCACTCAAATGGTAAGCAAGCGTTTGCTATTCTTTCTGTTTTCTTTAGAAGAGTTAATCAGCTTTCTCACGTCATCTCCACTGATATATTTTGAATTTTTTCTTTTAAATCTCACCCATTTCCTTCCTGTACTTTTCTTGTGTTTTTTTCACTCATTGTCTATTATCCTGTAGCTGATTCTCACCCCTGCGGCCACCGTAGCTGCTGTTCAGCCCGATCTAACAGTCGTGTCCTCTCAGACAGCATCATCGCAGGTGAGAAACCCTTCTTTTGTTTCTTAAATTTAAATCTAGTTAAATTCATTTTTGTTTCATTTGGAATCTTATTAAATAAACCAGATATATTTATATGAAACTAGCTAGTTGGATATCGATTAGCTAGCTAGTAAGGCATTGATTGTTTTTCACATTTAATTTTTAAGTCCTTTACTCTATTAGTGATGTCAGAAAATAAAAAAACACTATTTAACAGTATAATGTATTTCACAAAAAATGTAAAAATCATTTCAGAAAATAGACTAATAATACTAATAATATTAATATTAACTATACTAATAATATTAATGCAAGTGTCAGATTGATGCATAAAATTCTATATAAAACAAATCAATCAATCATTAATTTCATTACACACAAAGTCAGAGTGAAATCTATTTCAGATAGTGTGACTAATTAGCATCCTGTTAATTATATCAGTGCACACACAGCATGACTCACTGTGCTCTAATAAACTGATCGGTTATGCTGCATATTCTTTGTGTTGATGAGTATGTTATGTTGTCTGCAAGGTTCAAGGCTTGGCTCTCCGCACAAATCTCCCTGGGGCTCTGGCTGCTCCTCAGAGCATCCAGATCAAGCCCTGCCCTCAGGGCCAGACACTGCTGCCTCCCCCTCCCAAAATGTCTATTTGCCCACTGAAGTCCACACAGATGTCCCAGAACCTGGTAGAAACCTGTAGAAGTGAGTCACTTTTGACCGATGTCACTCAGCCTCCATCATTCCACCCACTCATTGCTCCCTGTAAGTTACCGTCACATTTCCATCTCTGTGTATAACTGTATTTTAATGTAATGAATGTAGTAAGCAACATATAAAGCTGTCTGTGATTCTAGAGCAATAGCATGTCTTTCTTCTATCAAAAATGTAGCACTGTATAAAACTAAATACTTCCTGTCTGCTTCTAACGACCATCTCTACTGCAGCAACATTCACTCCAGTCCAGTCTCATGCTCTGGTCAGACACCACCTGCACTGCCCTCCTAGTCAGAGGGTGGCGCCACACCAGCTCATTATTCAGCAGAGCGCCGCTGCCCAAAGACAGGTGCAACCCATTGCACTGCGTGTCACACCACAGGACGGCTCTCCTCCACCCCTTGCCCTGCAGACCCGTACCACTCCCACCACCGCCACCGTCCAATCACAGCACAGCGAGCTCCTCTCAGTGCCCTCCTCTACAAATCAACCAGCCAGTCAACCATCAGTTCAACAGTTTCCTCCCTCAAACCTCCCCGATCCTCCGCCCCTTCATCTGGGCCCAGCATTAGAACCAGTCTCCCAGTACTCACCGTTCTCCTGCCCCCCTCCTCTCACGATGGCCCTGCCCAGACTGATGCAGCCACCGAGAGCCTCTCTGCGCTCCGTTCAGACTGTGGCAGTCCAGTCTGACCACACGCTGGTGTCTGAAGAGGAGCTGCCAGTCACAGAGACTCCGGGTCAGCTGCCCTATCAAAACCTACCACCACCTCAGACAGTGGCCGTGGACTTAAAGCTGCAGCCTGCCACACAAACAGAAGCTCCCTCGGTTGGTTTTCATACAGCTTTCCTGTAGCTCAGTGGTTAGAGCATGGTGTTAACAAAGCCAAGGTCACGGGTTCGATCCCAGGGACTGCACATATTCAATGTATAGTGGTCAATGTGTAGTATAATGCAATGTAAGTCAAAGCGTCTGCCAAATGCCTAAAAAAATTAAAAATAATAAATAATGTAACAACAATAAAAAGCAGCTGTGGACACAGAACACAAAATCATAGTTCTAAGATCTAAATCGTAGTTTGAGACCTTTATGGTTTTCTTATTTTATCAATGAAGCACAAAGGGAGATCTTTTACGAGACGAGAATGTTTTCAGTAAATAATTGTGCCGTTTTTTCTTTTAAAAATATTTTTTAGACGCGTCAGAAAGCTTTGAGCGTAACACTTTTTTCCATTCTTCAAAGCACCTTTTGTGTTCCACAGAAAATAGGTCTTGTACACCATGAGGATAGTAAAATAATTGTTATTCATAATTTCTAATCGTTTACATTTTATTTGATACATTTAATACTATTGTTTTTAATAATTGAGTCTGTTATGGCCTTTGAAAGGCAACTCCACTGTTAAAGGAAAGTGGGGGCGTGAATTTGGTGAAGGATGTGGAACACGTGTGTACTCTGAGGAACAGAACGCCCACCCCACCAGCCCCATCTCCACCAGACGAGCCACAGACAAGTTCTGAAGATGCGACAGCTCAACCAGATAACTGTACAGGTACCTGCCACCTCCACACACACTCATTTGTAATAACGACACTTAGTACAATAATTAGAGGTTGAGTTGAATACCTGTTTACCTCTTCACCAGCAATATTTCGTAACTTGAGCTTTCCCTTATGCACAGCTGATCAGGACCCACCGTGTGTACCGTCTGTGATCCAGTCGTCGGAGGACCCCACATATGCCAACAGTTCCCCCCCTCCCCTCCTCTCTTCTGCGGTAAGAAGCACCAGCAGGCTTCCCCCAGCCAGCCTTCCGGGGAACCCTGAAGGTCAGCCCTCACAGGCCATCGTTAGACCTCACATCCTCACACACCTCATTGAGGGCTTCGTCATCCGAGAGGGCCTGGAGCCGTTCCCGGTATGTCCGCTGGTTGACAATGTAGCAGTTCACAGCTGCCATGAGGCCCTAATCATGCCCATGGTTCTCAAATGAAGCCATGAAGCTCAAAGACCTCTAACTCTCTGACAGTACAGAGCAGTGAGGTGAGACTCAATGAGAATCTGCAGCCAACTGGACAGATCAACCGGTTGAAGTCCTTTTTGTTAAATTCCTTTTTTGGAATCCGTCACAAGATGCTCCACACTTACAGAAGTCCAAACCAACAAAACATCTTTAAACCCTCGAAACAACACAACAACACTGCAAACTTTTAGTAGGTTTAAGATTGACGTACTTGTGTTTCTCATCAGGTGAGATGTGCCTCCATGGAGATGAACCTGCAGGCCACGCTGCCAGGAGATGGAGAGCGAGATACCACAGGAGAATCTGCACAGGATGACAGCATGATGGATGCAGACCACCCAGACTCCACCGATTCTGACGTTGATAACCCACCCGCAGAGGATGGTGGGCTCATTAGCGCATGTCTTACCCATACGTTGAGTTGTGCTTGGTTACGGTGATGTAGATGCATCCCAAAATCCTAAGGTTCTGACAGCATCTCCTCTGCTTTCAGAGCAGACAGTCAACCACCTGACTGATGTACTAGAGTGCGAGTTCTGTGGGAAGAGAGGCTTCGCTCATACCTTCCTCAGATCCAAGCGCTTCTGCTCCATGACATGTGTCAGAAGGTGAGTCAGCTGTTGAGAAAGCACACTTTAGAATCTTTAATGTCACAGAGGCATGAGAGGGGACTTATTGACTTTGGACATTGTATACTGATCAATGGATATTGATATATAATAATTATATCAATAGATGGATGGATGGATAATATATAGAATAGATATAAACAAAAAATGTGTGCATGCTTGCTAGATGTCTGTTTTGTATGTTGAAAAAAAATGATTTTGCACATAGTCCTGGCTGTGTAAATAAGTAATAAAAACAAAATGGATCAGACCAGTCCCCACAACACCATAACACTTTTATAGCCAATCGGCAAAAGACCTGTGAGTTATTATCTGTGTTGGATAGTGTGTTTGTTAAATTCAGGGTGTAGCATGAAGGGAGGGGTGTGTTTGTGGTCAGTTTTAAAATATCAGTAGTGTTTCTCCTAAAATCTTTAAAAAATAGCATTCAATGAGTTTGTGTTCAGAAAACAAGACAAAATCTTGCATCAACAAACACAAACAGCTTTTTATCTCTCGCGCATCCCTCACAGATTTAATGTAAGCTGTAAAAAGCGCCTACACCTGTTGAGGACAGATAAAATCAACCGCTGGCCCCACAGACCCATGGGAAGGCGAGGGAGACCACCCAGTCGTATAAACAGCGAGACGAGAGAACACTTCTTCAGAAAGGTCAGTCAGAACAACTCGTAAATAAAACCACTGATCCTATCTTCTACTAGAACCCCACAATAAACCTTTTCTGATGGCGTTGACCTACCTTAACACATTATTTCCCTGAGCAGCTGCAAGACTCTCATCCTACTGATGACAACCAGAGAGTTTCCAATTCCTCAACATGGACTGAGAGAGATGATGATGATCCACCAGGCCCAATGACAACCAGGCTGCGTTTGCAGGCAGAGCGAGAGAGAGAGCAGGACAGAGAGAGAGAGCAGAGCAGGGTGGAGAGCTGTAGCAGCTCTGACTGCTTCCTGGACTCGAGTCCCTCGCAGTGGAGTGTGGAGAACGTGTGCTCTTTCATTGGCTCTTTACCAGGTACATACACAGTTTGTCAAGAACATATCTTCTGTTCCACTAGAGGGCGCTCTTATTCTTTATTTAGCCTTAGAGGTAGGGTATGTAATTTCGGAGAAACTAGCAATAGCAGCCTAGCTTTGAAAGCATAAGCTTTAGTTCAGAGCGAGCTTCAAAGCCACGCCTCCTCCAGTAGTCCACAGAGGCTTGCAAATACTTCATCTGACAGGCAAGTAGGATGCAGTGACTGGACGAACATTATATGGTCCGGCATCTTCCACAGAATAAATTTATTTATACCACTTGGTGGTTGCTATCAGGATGTAAAGACGTTCAACCAGTATAACAAAAATGTATTAGGAAAAGATCATGAACCACACCTTTAAAGTTACACTCAGAATTAGCTTATCCTGTAAAATGTTCTGGTGGAAAACGTGTTTAAAATCATGTACAAAAAATGAGAGTCACCTCATAATAATCGCCATATTGACATCACGGCCTGCTAACTACTAGTTATGTCAAACCGCTATCATTAGCCTTGTGACTTGATAGTATTGTACAATTTGCCAATATCATGATAGTTAATCTACAATTACTTTACAGTTAGTGATACTAATGTACACCATGCTTTTTCCTTCCTTCTATTTTGTTTTCTCCACTGTTTGTGTTAAATGTATTTTCTGTAAAGCTACATTGGAACAATGAAACATTTCTATATAAATCTGAATGAAACGGAATTCTGTTCATTGTGATTCAAAGATTAGAAAAAGGTGATGTCTGCTCTTTAAGATACACTAATGTTATTCAGCATTAACTTCTTAGCTCTTCCTTTCCTGATTATTAGGGTGTCATGACCTCGCTGCAGAGTTCCGCTCACAGGAGATTGACGGACAGGCTCTGCTCCTGTTGACCGAGGACCATCTCATGAGTGCCATGAACATCAAACTGGGCCCCGCGCTCAAAATCTGTGCACAGATCAACTCTCTCAAAGAACCTTGAGACATTTGTATTGTTGGATCGGGATCCTAAAAACAGGAAATAGACCTAAGACAGCGTCCCAAATCCCAGATGTGGCTCCCTCCTCATTCAGTATGGACCTCATACTGATGTCACATCCTGCCGTGTCATATATGAGGATCAACCTCCACTCAAGTGCCATAATTTCAGTTAATATATGTGTCCGTTGTGTAAATACTGTAGACTTTGATGAGGACCCTGCTCTCTTCAGATACCTCAAACAAGATTATGCCTGTGGACGAACAGTGGACTTGTTTTTCTGGATTTCATTCCATCCTTTCTGATTGTGAGCGAAGACCGTCTTGCATGAGCGAGGCCAGAAATTTGTACATAATATCAAAGCTATATTGTGTATTGTGACCTTGTATATTGCATTTATAGTAAACAGACCAACAAGAAAGTAGTTGTGTAGCCACAGTTTGTGGAAACCGGCACATAATGTACAAATATTTAAATCTAAAGTTAACACAAGACTTTAAATAAAAAAACAGTTCAGAACAACATATACGTTTACAATATTGAGTATATACATGGTGTTGAAAAATAAAGATTTATTCATAAACAACAACGGTGATTAGAGTCTTGTATAAAATATTTAAGTGCATGAAGCCAGAATCCCTCCATATGTAGAAAAATCTTCATATACAGCAAAGATCGGCTAGCTAAAAGGCAACTGTATTTTTATTACGTTATGTAACAATAGTTTATAAACCCACATTAATTTCATCTTCCCACAATAAGAAGAAAAAAAACAGACATGATTTCAGAGATTTAAAACGCACATGCGGTACAAATAGCTGTCAGCACAATGCACATTCACAGCACTGTATTTTAATGACTGCAGCACCCGGATCACATTATATATCATTTAGGGTATAAAGTCTGACATGGCAGCAAACAACATTATAATACATATATTATGACATAATTATGTTGTGTAAAAATTAATTATTGGACATAAGAAAGCATTTCGTTCAACTGACTTTTTTATACAATAATTAAGTGCTGTCAAAAAAACAATGAATATTTCCTTTTTATAAATGGCCTTTTTTATAAAAAGGTCTGTGTTTCTTTAAAATAGTTGTTTTTTGTATTTATATTCTCACTGTTTATGGCGCAGTGTGATTTCCTTGACTCTCATCTGTCGTTCAATCATCATGTCAAACTCTTGCCTTTCTCTAAAATGAACCGACAGAAAACAAAAATGAACAACAAGACAGATTCAGAGTTAAAGGAACTCATAACTAAATAACTAAACAACATTAGCCCATAATTTCTATACATTTCTAATACTATGACTTTCTTCTTTTAGCCAAACCTAATCTGAGTTGGCTCTTCAAAGTAATCCATTGGTTTTTTTCAGAAGATATTCATGAACCCACTGTAGTCCTGTGGATTACTTGTATAATGAATGGATGCGCTTTTTGGAGCTTCAAAATCTCGGGCACCATTTAATGCCATTACAAAGCTGAGATAAGATTCATGACATTATCTAATACAACTCCACTTGTGTTCGGCTGACAGAGGAAAGCCATAAACACCTGATGGCTTGAGGGTGAGTAAATTCTGGGATTTTTTTTAATACTTTCTTTAATAAAGCTGCATCACAAACACTCATGTACCTTTTACTGAAGCACGGCCCACTACGATACTTCTCCTCCGCCTTCTCCAGGGAAAGCTTCTGGACCTCAGCAATGGCATAAATAATTGCCTAAAAGACATTCTCAGTTATTCCAAATGGTAACTGCACGAGAAGCATTCATGTTTAACTATGACTGGCTGACAGTAATTTACATGTAAATGAAAACGGTTACCTCTGGCAACAGCACGTCAAGAATGAGGCTGATCCGGTCTGTGTGGATCTTCTCCAGGCAGGCGTTTATCTGAGGACATCTGTCGCAGACCTCTTCCAGATACCGGTACACTTTATCAACCTGTTCCTCATCTTCCAGGTACACGTCAACCACTCGGCGGGTGGATTTCCGGAGGGCTTGCATCCACTGAGATGACTCTCGACCGCTGATAACTGCCTGTAAGCACCAGCCAAAAGAGTCAAGACACGCAATACCGAGTTGCGTCTCAAACATAAACAGTATAATTGACCATCATGTGGCAGTATGTCATTGTTAGCGCACTGCAGTGCTGCCTGTCATACCAGTAGGCGGTTTTCCACCCTTCGCCTTTGGACGATAAAGTCGACCAACTTCTCATTGGCTCGATTCCGTGCAGCCTTGGCTCGGTCCGGCAGCACTTTCTTGGAGATCAGCTCATCTTGCTCCTCCAGAACGATGTCCTCAGTGTTCTGGTCTGAAATGTGGCACTGCTCGCTCAGAATCTCCTGACTGGGGAAGGTCAGCACAGACATCCCCTCAGAGAACCGTCTCCTCACTGGACAACCTGAGAGCACAAGGTCACACACGGTCACTTCTACTAGCACAGACGATGTAGATGAGTGTCTGCCATGACGAGGACCTACTGATGTCAGCAGTGCAATATTCAATGAGAGAACCAGAGAAGGAGCCACATCCTGCCAGAAAACAAACAAAAACCATGAACGTTTTTGATATACATCCATCCGATTTCAATCACACAACCTCTCTTTCAGAACGAAACTTTACACTTTAAATCAAATCTGATTCGTACATAAATTGCTGTTTGCTTGGGGACAACTATTTTATTTCTTAAAAAAGCTTCCAGGAAGAAAACAAACAGGTAACAGGAAAAAATTACCGATGCGGATTCTATAGTCTGATATCAGCTCCAGAGACCAGGTTATAGCACTGCCGTACTTCTCTTTTGCTATGCCCTAAAAGAAGCATAAAGCAAAATAAACATGGTATTGTTAACAGTATGATCCATCGACACAGCACTGCATACTAAGCACTCTAACAGCAGAAATATATAAACAGTGAGCATGCATTCTAAAGGAGCAATTATATTAGTTGGGCCAAATTATATATGAAGATATATAACTTTACCACTAGTTTTTCCGATTCCTCACAGTCAAAAGGTTTGAGGGTTCGCAGGGACACGTAAAACCTTTAGAAAAAAGGAACAAAGATATTATGACCAATCAACTTATTCAACCAAACTGCAAAAAATATCTATAAACAACTATTCAAGAACAAAGTGTATCACAAGTCTGATAAACAAAAGCCTGATTTTATGATACAGACGAATTCTTACCCTTTTCTGGATCTCTTTTGATCGGTTAGGTAACTATCAATAAACACAATGCTGGCTTTTTTGTTCTTGTGATTCACGCTTTTAACCTACAGAACAAATGAGTTCATTAAATGAAGATAAAGTTGTCACATCAAAATCCTCTGCCGTGTATTAAAATTAATATATTACTGCAGTTATATGTTATATGTATATTCTTTGAACTTCAGTTCTGCATCCTGTTTGCTATCTTCAAATTCAACACAAATTCAGGAACTCAAATTCAAGTGTGAACTGAATTCTGTACCTACCACTGCTGGCCAGTAGGGGTATTTCCTCAGTTTGCACCACACACAAAGTCCCTCTGAGATGGACAAAGGCTCTGGAATTGAGTTTACATTAGTTCAGACTATTATATTGACTGCAGTAACAGATTAACCCAACAGACCGTTGACCTTATCGTTCACTCACTTTTATTGTCCTGCTGCAAGAAACTGGGAAGCTCCTCTTCCTCCTCATTCTGGTCCTCCTCGTCCTCCTGAAGGAAGCTGTGGAGAGGCTGCACCTCCTCCTGCAGGCTCAGCTCGATGGAAAGGTCAGAGGACATGGTCTGATCTGCTGGATGCATGACATGACACATAATATCACAGCTATAATGTGACTGATAAATATAAAGCACATCTGAGACCTTGTTGTGAGAACATGGACACATCGCATTTAAGGTGTATACACTAATGAGTCCCAATGCATCGTGGACAAATTCAAAGGACCGCCTTCTCAAGTAAAATGCAATAACTGCGCCAATTTTACTGCTATTAAATTTAGTGAGGGTTAGAAACGACTACAGAAGACAACAAACTAATGATCATATGAAAGGACAGCTTACTCACTCTCATGTTATTCAAAACCTGTAGGACATATTTGCTTCTTAAGGAACACAAAAGAAGTTCTTTGAATTGCATTTGAATTTGCGATTAAAACATTGGGCTGGAATGAAATGAGGGCGACTAAATGATGGGAATATTTTCAGTTTGGGGTGAACGATCAATCTAATTATTTAACAAGATGCCAAAAAGTTTATACCCAAGTCCTGTGGCTTTGGATCTTGGGTTTCCAAGCAAAGTCTACTGGAAGGAGACATCTCAACTGAGGACTTTTCCTGGAGAGGTTCTATCACAAATGTTTCACTCTTCCTGCGGCGTTTCAAGGAGCGAGAAGAACTTCGCTGCTCCTGCACGCTCCGTTTCTTGCAACCTCTGGGTCTCCTCGCCGCCATCCTTCTCGATGGGGTCACTTCTGGAGAACGTGTCTGACATGAAAACCAAATGAAAACACAAATCAAACAACGCAACAATTTCAAACAGCAGTCAACGATCAAAAACGCTATAATGTCTGTTACACGCACCTTTACTGGACTGAACTGTGCTCTTCCCTGATCTGGCGTGCACGGTGAACTGCTGTTCTCAGCTCTATCTGGAGACCGAGCGCTGAGGCCTGAGTTCGGTGTGGAGCTGAGCAGGGGGCGGGGCTTGAGCTTGCCCCGTTGCGGAGTGCGAGGTCCAGCAGTACAATCAGCGTTACTGCGGCTGAACGACATCACCTTGCGAGAACGAAGAGATATTGTAGTACAGGTGGGAAGCCCTGTAGAAACATCTGAGGGTGTTCGATGGGCGAGATTTCTTCTAGAGCACCGAGGGCGTCTCTGTTTTGCTTGAGCGCTTTTCTGTGATTCTGGGCTGGCGTCGTTTTTTGAATTGTCCAGTCTATCAGAACAAGCTTTGTTTCCAGCTACACCATTCGCTGTGGCAGCATCACCTGTCTCACAGGGCTGAATATCAGCCGCTGTTCTTCCTCTGCGAGATCTTTTCAAAGTCTTTGTGGGGCCTTTGGGCACGGTGCACTTTTTCAGCTCAGGTTTGAAAGCATTTGAAAACACGTGTCCGTTCCTCCTCAACTGACGTGTCGATTTTTGTAAACAACTTGATAAGTCAGGACAGGCACTTCGGTTGACTGCTTGAGACGTCTGTTTTTCATTCCTGGTCCTTTTTGCTCCACGTGATTTGGCAGAATGCAAATCTTGGATCTCGTCGCTTCCAGTATTATGCAAAATGGAACCTTTGCCACCCAAACCAGATTTGAGGGATTTTGTCGGCACTTCTTCAACGGCTCGACAGGTTCTCTTAGGATTCCTCCTATGGTGTGAACCAAAGTTGTCCTCTGATGAACTCATACCTGCAGCCTGTGATGTTTCAGCACTTTGGCACAATATTGATCCGTTTCTTCGGCTGAACTGCAGAAACCCACAATAAGATACGCAGTCACGCGTTACTCATTTCAGCTGTCATAATAACAATCAGTCATGAAAGCTACCTGTCACACATCCGACAAAAATGAATGCAAAACGTTTGACAATTACTGTGATACGCACAAAACATTTACTATAAATATTATGATACATTTATTTATTAGGCGTAACATGGGCGTACGTAATAGTGTTACTCTTCAAAACAAGCAGCAGCGAATGCGTTTATAACTAAAAGCATGACTTATTTAAAGAACTAGACGAAAACATGCACGACTAAATGATCGTATTAATACGTTCAGCCCTAAAATATAATCTTGGTTAGTTTACGTAACCTGTAAACACTAGTACGCGCACAGTTACGCAAACATTTGGCGTTGCATTCAGACTGGACCTTTAGCTGGAAGCATCCTGGTTACAAATCGTAAAATAAAACATATACGAGTCGACAAAAAATCGATACGATTATATATATTTTACACAAAGACCGACCGCAACATAAACGAGCTCTCAATAGCTGAACAGCTCTTTAACTCAAGACTGTTTACTAAGATCGCAGTATGTTAGCATTAGCAGCTCCATAGAAAGGCAATGAAAACACGGACAGCCAGCCAGCAAGTGTCACGGTATCCACAACACTTAAAAGCGGATTCACTCGCCACTGTTTAAAATGTTTAAAGTCAACAAGGTGTTGCGCGATCACATAAGTGTTGAGAATCACCTGCTCATTTGGTTTGTTTACGAAGCTCGAGACGTGATCAGTCGGTCATGTTTGAATCCGGAAGCTCAGCTCTTCCCTCCCCGTCGATTCCCACTCAAGCACACAGCACGGCTAAAACTTTCTCTTCTTTTGCACGTATGTGTAATGGGGTTTGTAATAAACATACACAATCAACACACCACACATACGTGTGTTTAACGTCTTTGTTTATATCCTGGCAGTTGTTTTTGTTTAAATTATCTTAAGGTTGAAAGTATACCAAACCATATTTAAGAATTCCATCATTTAATACCTTTTCATTGTTTATTCACTTTGTATTGTGCAATGTAAAGTGTATACAAACAATATCAATGTACGTACATTTTCGCACCTGCACATGTAGGCAATCATTTTCACCTTTAAAATGATGTGGCTGCATTTTATTTTAAAGGCTGTCTCTTCGTGTACATAGTTTCGGAGCCATTGACAGATTTTGTTGAGAGCATACTTATTAAATAAAGCCGATTTTGAATATTTTCCATTTAAAATGTATGAATTAGTTATTCACACAGAATAATGCATCACCTGTAAAACTTTATTTTACTTTACAATGTAAAAAACAGATTCAGTGTAAAGAAGACGGCACAGATATTATCCAGAACTACAGTTGTTATGCAAAACTGTTTGGAATAGATTATTCATAAGGGTTACAGAGAATAACTCTTTATTTAATAATTAATAAGTCAAAATGGCTCAAGGTTTTGGTATATTAACTTTAATTTTGGATAATATCAACTCAATATAAACTGAGCAGAAACCGTTGGGCTATATTTTGTCCCAATTGAAGAAGTTCTTTGTCTCTCATCCTTGCCACTTGCAGTTCTCTCTGCAGAATCGATAAAGGAACAAATTAAACGGCATAGTGTAAAATAAACGTCACATATCATGACTGACTGGGTTTTAATCGCTCACAGTTGCCTGGCTAGATAAGCTGTACTGGATTCGCAGGCTTTCCGCTGACTCTCTGCTGCCACCTGCTGGCTGTTCGCGGCATCACGAAGAGCAGCACACGAATCCAAGTGATGCGCGTCACTGGTCAGATTGACCCACATTGTCTCAATAACAGCTGCGCAAAGAAAAAACAATAAACAGGTAACTTGTTAATGACTTGTTTTATTCTAACGTTAAATAGTGCACGATCCCCATGCAGTTATGTAAACGACAAAAAATTAAATGTCGTCATGATGGACAACTGTTACTTTAAAATGTAGAAATTACTGCGCAAGACATCAAATAAAATGATTTTTTTATCAGAACGCCGGAAAGATATGATTAGATTAACCACCTCCGTAGAGACATTATGTTTTTTTTCTGAACAGATAATAATGTTCTCTTGGAAAACATGCAGATGACGTCTTAGACTGCAAAATCTTAGTTGTTCTTCATTTTTAATCGAAATATTTTCATGTTATCTGCTCCTACCCTGCTGTTGACCCACCACCGACGACAGTCTTGCGTGTTCATTCTGGTACAAAATCCTTCTATTTTCCAAAACTGTTACATTTTCCTTTAAGATCATCTAAAAAGCAAACAAAAAAGTCAGCACTCCAATAATTTAATATATACCATGAAATAACATGGTAATTGTATAAGATACTCTCGTGTAATTAAAACAATATGATGGAAGTGCCCACGTTACATTTCAAAACAACAGTATTGCTATGGAATGTGTAAAAGAACACAGATAAACTTTTACATAAACTTTTACTTTTACAAAAGTTTACAAAATGTTGTCGAAACGTTCTCCACTAGAACATATCTGATAAGACTCACTTGTAGTTCCAAGCTCTCAGTCAGAGATGCGTTTGTTTCCCTCTGGCTCTCCAGAATACTCTCCAGCTCCTCCAGAAGCTCCGTCTGGTTCTCAAAGCTCAGCTTCAAGACAGAGTTGAGAACGTTCAGCTCTTTTTCTTTCACCACTTTGGCTCCTTCCATCTTTTCAATTAAGGCCTGTTGTTCCGCTCTACACTGTGCAATGCTAGCCTTGGGCGGCCAGGTAGCCCACACCACAATGACAACCAAAGACACCATGGACCAAAGTGTGAGGAGAGCCATAACCCATTTGCAGGTGTTTTGGGCTGAGCTGGACCTGGCCATCCTGCATGAGATGGAATCAATGTAGGAAACAGACTAAACAGATGTTCTGCTGTCTGGAATAACAGGGACGTTTATATGCTGTCAGGGCTGGACCAGCTGTGTTTTCCTTACTGAGGCTGGACTGCATCTCCAGAGCTCTGGACGTGAGTGACAACCACATCAGCTACATTGCTATTTTTTCCATGCTCCAAATGAAAAACTAGGGAATAAGTAGACCTTACTACTTTAGATAACATCTAGTGTTTCCATGGACATGGTTTTTAAGGGACATTTGCAGAACACTGGGATAAATCTGGTGGGAACACAGACTAACACCACTCATACATACTTCATAAAAAAATATTAAAAACGTGAAGGATTTTTTGGAATTGTATCGATTCCAGAGACAGTCACGGTTCATCTCCAAGAGACTAGTGCACGTCCCTGCTCTCAGAAAAATAATAGATGTACTTTAGTTTGAAATATTAAAGTAAACCGAAGCATCCACTGAAATCTAAATGTTTATGCGAGTAAGAAAACATGACTATGTCATAATGGAGATGGAAAAATCCTTTGTTTAATTAAAACTCCGGGACATTCAACATCACTAGACATGTTGAAATTAAGATAAAGAGTTTACGATAAACGTTTACGATGATCTTCACCTCCCAGGTGCTCCTCACTCACACCCACCAAATAAAGACACTACAATTGTATTCTTCAGTTCTTTAATTCAAATGGACTTTTTGATGTAAATACACAGTAAATAAAACAAATAATAGGAGAGTACAGTACTATAAGCAAACAGATACAATGACGGATACCTTAAATGAGCACAACTTCCTGTTCAGAGTTACTGCACACAGAATGTCATGCGAGAAGAATGGAATGTTTGAAGTGTGTTTTAAGCGTAAGAAAAGCGCAAAATCAAAATATTCATAGTTACAGCAGCAGTAAACTGAATTTGAATCAAGCAGATTATTAGATACATGTATAGATCATTCAATAAAGCAGCTATAATGCAGTTTTAAGTAATTTCCCAGCACTTTGTCATACATAAAATTAGTGTTCGATTTGCATAGGCGAAGCAGTGCTTCACGACGGACAATAAAGGCAACGGCAGCACGACAAAAGCAATGAATCTTGAGGTTCTTTCGTTCCTCATAGAGGAACATGTAGTGCATTATTTACAATGTACATTTAATATGCTTTGCTTTGAGTGCTATTTGTAATCAGTACTCTAGTAGTACAACCGAGTGTGTAAATGCTGACGGGCACATCTTCATTTCTTAAACTTTTTATAGACTAATCCAGCATGTATATATTTTTGAGGTGATAAAATGATTCATTGACTTCAGCTGCAACAGCCTGGCATCACATGCGAATACTGCAATACACAGGCATTCCACACTCGACCGCATACACGCCCTCACGCAGCCCTTATGTTCTGGGAGCATATAAGAGTAAACATCCGAAACCTAAAGCTTATTGCAATAGTGATCCTGTAATAGTATAACTGCCCTGCTAACAGCAAGCAAAGATTAGAAAGTCAATGCATTTAAAAAGCAAACAGAGGCTCATGCCATGCTGGTGCTGCGAGCCTCGTTTTCAGCCGAAATGGAGCGCACCAGCTCCTCCACCCAGCGCACCTCGGAGACCATCTGCTCAGCCAGGACTTCGTAGCGGTTCTCCAACCGAGAAAACTTGCGTTTGAGGGCGTTGGCTGACAGCATGGCCGCCCGGGCTTCTTCCTGGCTCTGTCTGCGCAGGGATTGCCCTTTCTGCAGCTCCTGTTTGATCTGATTCAGATCTGCTGCGATGCTCTCATTCTCCTCTTTGTACCAGCCCTCCTTCTCCTCATAGATGGAGAGCAGAGCAGCCACGTCTTCCCTGCAGGAGCGCTGGTTCTTCTCCAGCTCTCGCAGGCCATCTTCAGCCGCCGCTATCTCCTCCATCACCTTGGAGAAGCGCTCGAAGTTGATGTAGGTGTTGTTGGGAGGCATGCTGGAGTGAGATTTGATGGTGTACTCCTTCAGACGTGTGGTCTTCAGACGTCTGCGCTCCGGCTTGCGCTCGCTCTCCTCCTGCCTCACGTTACGTCTCTTAATCACCTGTAGGGGGCGATGCAATAAGTTGTAGTTAAGAGCGAAACAAATGGCGACATAAAATAATTTGAAGAAAATGAAACACTCGAACCTTGATCCAGGGATGTTGGAGACTATCGTCAATTGTCATTCTTTTCCTGAACGTTAAAGGAAATGTTTGAAATTAAATATAAACAAACAGGAACTGTGGACAAAATTATCTAGGTAATGCTTCATCCAAAGTATGTAGGGTTGCAAAATTCCATGAATTTTGGAAAATTAACAGACATTTTCAGGAATATACTGGAATGATTGCACACAGATAAAGACGAGTCATATGTTTAGATTTATGTTTGTATGTGACAGTTTGTAAAAAGTGAATTCCCTTGAATTCCCGTAATATTCCAACTTGGAATATCTTCACAATTTTCCAGCTTCGCAACCCTAAAACTATGGAATTAGCCTTAATTGATGGATAATGGGTTTGGCTAGTGAACGTTTATGACATCTACTAACTTTGGATCCTTGACCAGCAGTCGGCGAATGAAGTCCTTGGCGAGCTCACTAGTGTTGCTGAAATACTCTTCATCAAAGTCATAGTTGACGGCTGAGATGTTGGTGAGCGTTTCCTGCTTCGTCTCACCAAGAAATGGAGAAGCACCACTCAGGCTGACATTAGAACGTTACAAGAACATTAATAAAGCATTAAAATTCATTACGCAGAGTACAATTAGATGAACTGGGTGTGTAAAAATGCAATGCAATGCTGTCAAACAAGGTGTTTATACTTACAGTATGTATGTGATAACGCCGATGCTCCTGCAGACATGAAAATTACAGTGTTAATAAAAGAAAACAGCTGACGGACTGAATATTATGAAGTCCCAACTTAAACTTGAATTAAGCGTCATGGCTAACTTACCACATGTCTGCTTCCAGGCCAAGAGGCTCATAATTTACAATTTCAGGAGCTACAAAAACATATCGTAATGGTTTATCCTTTAACACGTTATGAATTGTAAATAAAGACCGATAACAATCACCTAAAAATAGACTGATATTTTCATAGACTGAGGTACCTACCAACAAACTCAGGAGTTCCGAAGATGTTCTTAAATTCATTTCCATCTTTAATCTGATGTGCAATTCCAAAATCAATCAGCTTGATTCTGGGGTTTGGAACGTTCTTATCCAGTAGCATTATATTTTCGGGCTGCAGAAAAAGTCATACAGTGATTCGAGACTTTTGTAGTACATTTGCATGTTTAAACGTGTTTAAACGAATATCACCATTACCCAAGAGTATTTTGAGTGCTCATGAATCTACATGGCTAATGAAACACATCAACAAACTCACACTACGACTCACCTTCAAGTCAAAGTGTGCTATGCGTTTGGAGTGGAGGTACTGCACTCCATCCAGAATCTGCTTGAGGAACTGTGTTGCCTCTTCCTCCGTCAATGACTCCTTCTCAGCCAGGAAGTCAAAGAGCTCTCCTCCAGACACCAGCTCCAGGATCAGGATCACGTCGGTCTTGTTCTCAAAGATGTCGTGGAGGGTGATGATGTTGCTGTGTTGGATCTCTCGCAGGATGTTCACCTCCCTCTCGATCTCCTCTCGGCTCACGCCCCGTCGACTGGACGACAGCCGTCTCTTCTTGATGAACTTGGCCGCATATTCTGTTCCGCTGCTCTTTTCTTTACATTTGCGCACAATGGCAAACTGTCCACTGACAAACATTGAGAATGGACATCAGACTGAGTCACTGACAGCAGCCCAAACAATAACATTTGCTCTTGAAATGTGATGGTGCGTGTCTGGACAATCTGGATGCCACAATAACAGGGTGTTGCCGCGGGTTGCCAGGGTGTTCTGGGCGGTTGCGTACTAGCCCAAGTTAAAAAAAGTCCATATTTTGATTCGTAGATATTCCTATGCTTGAGTCTTTCCTACATTGCAAATTTATGGATATCTTTTGTTGCCTGATTTTGTCCTTCAGACAAAAATTGCACGTTTGGTTACCAAGCAATAACAGAATAAAAGCTGTGCCATCTAAAGTGTCCCTCATGTCCAAAGTTAAAATCACTGTGAAGTTTGGTGCTTGTTTAAATAGTAAATAGAAATGCTTAATTAACTTTAGCAATCAACACTAATTAATGAAATAAGTTCATAAAAGCCTATGTGAACATATACACTTACGTATATGAACAGAATTAAAATGCTGGTAAACATTTTAAAAAAAGGTTTCTAAAATATATTATGTAAATGCTTTACAAAGCAACTCAAGAGAATTCTTGGCTTGCAGCGCTATTGTAAAAGGGAGACTAAAAAATCTCACTGGACTATCTGTAATCTTATTTGCACTTGAGCTGTGCCCGGGCAGAACAGAGATATAGAGAGAGCACGCGTTTGCATTTTAATTCAGTGATGTCATGCTGCAGCAGAAGCACAGCAGAGAAACCAGCACTTCCATATATAGAGAGTCTTGCTTCAGTGTGTGTAGATGATTAAGTCAATATGCGGGGCTATTTAAATTCCAGGACTCTGTGAAAAAGCCTTGGTACAATAATGTTTGTTTTTATACTGCACCGATAAGTACAAACACAGTATTGCCATGGCCACCCGAAGCCAAACAACTGTCAATACAATACACAATTATACATTATCATGCATTAATTTATGGTTTATCTTCTTATACCTTATTAAAGGGCTCTTACTAGTACAGAATAAAAGCATTTAATGAAACATACAGCTTACAGGCTAATTTAAATCTTGGTCTTTAATTCTCTTTGTAAGATTACCAGAAGTCAGGTTAGACAGAACGGTGTTGTTTGTACTTGTATAGAGTGATATCACATACTAAGCCCTTACCTTCCTAACTCCTCTCCCATTTCATAGTAGACCTCCACATCCTCCTGTCTGAAGCCAGCCATGATTTGCTGACCTCAACCAGTCTGCTGAAAAATAACCAGACACAGTTCCTGTTAAGTTTTGACTGGTACTTTCATATTTTATTTTTAGCGGTCTTCATCACAACAGGGCTTGTGCTCCACACTTAATTTTTGGTTGACGATGACTATAGATGAATTCTTTGTTCAGGAAACTGGTTTCGTAGCCCCTGAAGCGATAAGAGGAGGCTGAGAAGGGTCCGCATGCATCAGTATTTACTCTTGACCTCACCGGAAGTTGCATTTTAAGATGACACGAGTCTGAGAGGTTTCAAGTGTAGAATATGGACATTCCATTCATGTCACGTCATCGCGCAACCCCATTAAACCGGGTTGCCAGATTCTCACTCTCTTTTCTTTCTTACGGACATTAAATAGTGAATATAGGTTTTACAGCGCAGTGTAAAACTTTATATTAACCTGTACAGCTCAAACGCCATAAGGCATGTCTCAAACCACGACGAGGCCAGAAATTTACTTAAAAATCCGTTTGATTTCAGTTACGTCTGTTTCACTCTACTGAAAATCAATGAGATGTGACCGATGAGTTAGTAAGAAATTACAACCAACGATTTACGCTGATCCTAAATATTTACGTTCAATGGCTGATCCCCCGTTTACGTCCAAATATAAGACAGACATATTACTAAAATCCCAAAAAATAGCTACAAAACACCGACTGCTTCAGGGTAGCCATATGGCTAACAAACACCGTCAAGCTTAAACATGCTCTGTGTTATATATGGAATATATATATGTTCGCTTTCATTCCGTGGAAACGTTATACCCTTAAAAATATTATCTACAATCTAAAACACCGAAAGTTTTCTTACATACCTTAACGTCCCCGCATTCCTCTGCCAATGGGTATTTTCCGGTTGCGGCGCTGTGAGGAGGCGTGGCTTACTGACTGACATCAGCTCGACTCCACCGCAGGATGACGTCAGTTTGCCAGGTGTTGGTACACTCAAAGCTCTGATATGTTAAACAGCTTGTTTGGGCTTGTTTTTTTGCACTGTTACTTTGATCCTGTTTCCATAACAGCCCCATAAAAAGCAAAGCTTTAAATAAAAGAAGTATCGTGAATTTTGTCCTAAGGTTTAACAGCTAAGGCAAAAAAAATGCTATTAGATAAAAACGTTTTGACCTTCATGACACAATAATAAATGATTATTCTTCAAATGGTGGGCATATTTGAAGGGATGGTTCACCTAAAAATCACCCTCATGTCATTCCAAACCTGTATGACTTTTTTGGCTTCTAAAGAACACACAAAACATATTGTAAAGTTTGCTGGTAACCAAACAACAGTGGCACCCATTGACTTCCATTGTACAGACATACAAAAGTCATATAGGTTTGGAAGGTTAGGAACTATCCCTTTCGTTAAAATATAATAATTGGGAGCTGTTCCGCACATATAACGCCTTATAACAGAGCTCCAGTGGCGCAATCGGTTAGCGCGCGGTACTTATATAGCAGTACGTTGCCAAGCAATGCCGAGGTTGTGAGTTCAAGCCTCACCTGGAGCAGCTTTTTCTCTTAACATTTCACTGCTGGTTGTATCTGAACTGGTGTATAACTACGTATGTGATAAATAGGAATCTTGAATAATAACAGCTGTCCTTATTCCTAAAAATTAGTTCGCTTTTTCCAACAGATCTTTTATAACCAGAGAATAAATGTACCTCCATACAACAGGTCTAATGGTTTGGTGAAAGTGGCCATCGGAAACAGCGCTTAGGATATGACATCACTAAGAACGTAAATCTGAAATAAGGACGCTTCTGGCTGAAGGCGTGGTTAAAAACTGATTGATTGGATTATAGACCAATAGATCAGGAGTGGACGGTCGGAAGCAGATCGAATGAACCAATCGGAAAAGTACTGCAGCATGTGGGCGGGAACTGCTTAAACAGCTGATGCTTAAGTCATAGGAGGGCAGTGCGGAAGGGGGAGACGACAACAGCCAGGCATCATGAGGTTTTTGTCAGGTCTCTTTTGGGCAGCTCTTTTGGTTGAACAGGTAGAACTCGGACTAACTCGTATTGATTTTTTTGCTTTGTTGTTTCATTTTTTTCTGCCGATAATTAACTGGCAGCGTTGTATGTATGGTTAGCTTGCGGTGCGCGTGCATGTTTGGGCCCTCGCGGCCGAGAACTCCTGTTGACATGATACTTGTCTGTTTTCCTGTTACTGAAAATGAAATATACAACAGTGATCAAACGATCATTTTACTGGATCACCGTTCGTAGTTTACACTTCTTTCATAACAAGCCTTTTGGAACAAGGTTTCTTATTTAACAGGCGAGACGATGTGTTTATTTCTGTACGTACGTCAGTACGTGTGCGAGATAATTTGGCTTCGTGTATTTTATAAGGTTCACTATCCTGTCAGCCAGGATTACTAAATGTGACTATTTGATATATTTTTATTTGATATATTGATATACACTTTATTTGATATACATTTAATATAACGTCTCAGTAAAAATGAAGGTAAAAAAAATTGTACGTCCTGTAATTTTGAACTAAGCATTAAACAGATGACGGTAAACAAAAGATCAGAGGCAACAATACATACATCCTTTACTATGCTTTCTTCTAAGTAGTTTAAAAGTTTTAATTTGTTTATTGCAAGTACAGGAGGAAATAAACGCAAACCTGTTGTCCAATAGCCTGAGCTGTATATTCTGTTTTACAGGTTTGGGGTGAATATGGTATGGCACATTTCAGTGACTGGGGTAACAACAAAGGCAAAGATTACTGTATTTTCTTTAACTCTCAGTGGGCTCGACTACCTCAGGACCTCAGTAAAGCAGTTCGTGTCCATTTATGTTTTACACTCACAAACACACATCTGTTTTATTCGGTACATGCAAGTGTATGTGGTGTTTTTCTCCATTCCAACGGCTGTTTGTTTCTGTAGACACGGCTGCAGACTTATGATCTCACCAGCTCTGTGCTCTGCTCCCCCTCGGATGTACCTGAGGGTGGCTTCCCCAACACAATCCTAATGGTGATGAGAGGAAATTGTACTTTCTATGAGAAAGTCAGACTGGCGCAGATTAACGGGGCCAAGGGAATTCTGATCGTCAGCAAAGACAGACTGGTATGTCAGTATAACACCAAAAATGTGCCGTGACTGACAGTTGATTCCGCTTTACTTGTATAAATGAGTTGTTGTTTCGTCATTTGCAGACTCCACCTTCCGGCAACAAGTCCCAGTATGAGGAGATCGGCATCCCTGTGGCTCTGCTCGGCTATAAAGACCTGTTGGACATCAGTAAGGTAATCTTTCACAAGAGCAGTTTGTGTTTAGTTGTTTTATTAGATTATACATATGTGTATTTTGTGTATTAAAGTTTGTGAGTAGGTTTATGAGACCTGCACTAGCACTAAATAGAATATATGAGAGTGCCAATCATGATGCAATCAAAACCACTTGAAAGCACATTACATCATCATCATCATCCCTACAGCTTGTAAATAGGAGCTTCCCAGAAGGACTTTGAAAGCAGCGTTTAATGGCATTTCTGCTTCTCTTTATCTAGAACTTTGGGGAGAAGAGACAGGTGGCCATGTACGCCCCTAATGAACCAGTGGTGGACTACAACATGGTGATCATCTTTCTGATGGCAGTGGGCACTGTGGCTGTTGGAGGATATTGGGCTGGCAGCAGAGATATTAAAAAGTGAGAGTTGTTTTCTTTTAACAGTGCTGCAGAGCACATCTAACACTGTGTGTTACCAGGTGACCAGGTAAGTAATTCACAGGGAACTTTTAAAAATTAAATGTAGATGGTAAAATGATCAAAAAAAATCCACATTGAGGAAATGAAGTGTTAATTTTGGGCCGTGTGTGTGCTTGTTTTTCTTTCACTGTGGGGACCACATCTCCCCACGAGAATGGTAAATGACACACACACACCTACATTGTGGAACAAGTCAGCGGCCCCCACAAGGAAAACTGATTATGAAACATACTAAATGATGCTTTTTACAATGTAAAAAAGCAGAAATGTTCCTGTGATACAGTTTGTACATTATAAAAGTCATTGTGTCTATGGAAAGTCCCCATAAGGCATAAAAACAATGTGTGTGCTTGTGTGTGTGTCGGCAGGCGTTATATGAAGCACAAGAGGGATGACAGTGCTGAGAAACAGGATGAAGAGACTGTTGACGTCACCCCCATCATGATTTGTGTATTTGTGGTCATGTGCTGCTCGATGCTGGTGCTCTTGTACTTCTTTTATGATCACTTGGGTAAATAAATTATTCATGTTTTGCTGTTAACTAACAAACTGTTTGTGTTTCAACTGAAAATGATGGTGCTGATGTATTTTCTCTCTTTGTTTTGCTTACCCACAGTGTATATGACCATAGCTACATTCTGTTTGGCGTCCGCTGTCGGTCTGTACAGCTGCCTCTGGCCGTTTGTTCGAAGAATACCTTTTGGAAAGTGCAGGTTAGACTTGTGATTTACAAAGACGAGACAAGATTCTGACAAGATGGTTGTCTTCTGGTAGATCATCTGGTACTATATTGAACAAAATGCTTTATGCCTAATTGTTAATAGGATACCTGAAAATAACCTGCCGTACTGCCACAAGCGGCCTCAGGTGCGAATGCTGCTCCTCTCAGCCTTCTGTATAGGAGTCAGTGTGACTTGGGGAGTTTTCCGCAACGAAGACCAGTAAGCATAATTAAAACCATTTTAGCATTATAGTTCTCGACCAGTTTACCATTACTGTGAAATCTGATGTCAAAACTGTTTCCTAGATGGGCTTGGGTGCTTCAGGATGCACTAGGCATCGCATTCTGTCTCTACATGCTAAAAACAATCAGACTGCCCACTTTCAAGGTGAGTTTGAATCCTGGTGGATGGTTCCTACAGTAATATTGCATTGATTCTGCTGTTTGCTCATGTAACATCAATGTATTATGATGTGGAAATGTTTTCCTTCTCTTTGTAGGCCTGCACGCTACTGCTGGTCGTCCTGTTTGTGTATGACGTATTTTTTGTTTTTGTAACGCCGCTCTTAACGGAGGTATGAAGCTCTTTCAGCTGTTCTTGTTAAATGCTGAAACCGGTGATCGGTAGAACCTTAGTATCAACACTGATAGAGGTTTGCTGTTTAAAACATGTTCATCTGTGCAAAGGGTTTTTAACTACTTGCCCCTCCCCTTGAGTTACTGTCTTTTCAAATGACATCACCAAGCCCCCTTTTTTAACCCGTGTATATATAGACCATACATGCATGCATGCATGCATGCATACATACATACATACATACATACATACATACATACATACATACGTACAGCTTTTTCCCTCAGTAAACATTTAGTTGTACTCTGAAATGTATCAAGTATAGTGGATCGTGAAGGCTGTGTTTGTATTTGATTGTGCAGAGTGGGGAAAGCATCATGGTGGAGGTGGCAGCTGGACCCTCTGATTCCTCTACACACGAGAAGGTATTTTGATTCGAATCTGCTGTTTGGAACAGTGGGTGTATGAGCACATGGTTGAATCTTTTGTTTTTTGCTTGTGTGTTGTGCTAGTTGCCAATGGTGCTGAAAGTGCCCAGGTTAAACTCCTCTCCTCTGGTGCTGTGTGACAGGCCCTTCTCTCTACTGGGATTTGGAGATATCTTGGTACCAGGTAAAGAAACAAGAGAATATCATTCCAGCTTGTCACAGCTCAAAATAATTAAGAGATTATAGATGTTATTTGATACATCACTGTATTCAGGTTTCTGCTGTTAAAATCAGACTTGCAATCCTTTATATATTCTTTATCCTGACTGTTCTTCATTTATTGTGTTTAAATTTAAATATTTCATAAATTCAACGATGTCTTCCTCTTTATTTTGCGTCCTCAGGTTTGCTTGTGGTGTATTGTCACAGATTTGACATTCTCATGCAGACATCTCGAATATACTTCCTCGCCTGCACTATCGGTAAGACACTTATCTACCTTTAAAGCTTCAATCCGTAACTTTTATTGGTTTAAACATGAACAAAATCAATTACTGAGCAAGTACACGACACATCACAATCTCCCCACCTTATCTGGATTCGCAACTGTTTGCTTTTAATAATGATGTCATTTGAGTTGTCTGGTCCGATTTTCCGGGAAATGTCAGTTTAAAATTATTTGACTAAACTAAATAAAGAGAAGTATGTAATGTGACCTGCAATTTTAAATTTCAAACAGAGATGGCAATAAAGCTGCAATTCATTCATAACTTTTGCCTCTAAGTTCAAATACATTTAATAACTGCACTAATAGCACCTGTTATTTTGTCATCTTGCTGTCAAGCATGTACGTATTGCACAGAGCACATTACTGATATGTAATCCGTCTTATTTCAGGCTACGGCATCGGTCTGCTCATCACTTTTGTGGCTCTGGCTCTGATGCAGATGGGTCAACCTGCCCTCTTATACCTGGTGCCATGCACACTCCTTACCAGCCTTGTGGTGGCGCTGTGTCGCAAGGAGCTCCCTTTGTTCTGGACAGGAAGTGGATTTGTGGTGAATACCAGTTTGATATGAGTGCCTTCTTCAGTCGGAAAGTTCTAGGGTTTTGTACAATTACTAGAACTACAGTTGAGTAAAACCACCCACGTTTACGTTCCGCTCTTATTTTGCTCTCATTTTTACTGTGGGTGTTTTCTTTTCTACGAAGATAGGGCTTGGTGTGCGTTTAACCCATAATAATAAGATAATAAAAATTTTCTGCAACATATATGCTGGGGACTTCAATTTTAAAAGGAATTATGGTCTTTTTATATTTTAAATGTACAAAGTAATGACATTTACAAACTTCTGCAGCATAGATTAGAGCAGCTATAACCTATAGACCATGTAGATTTAGAGAGCTGGATGAGACAGTGGTTTTGTAAAAGAAGATTTTATTAGGATTTGGAGGGCTTTAAATAATTATATAAGAAAATAAATTACTGTGTTTAAACTGAATTTAAAGCTGGAAGTAAAACATTGTTTCTCTGTGCTGTGGACATTATACATGAGCTAAAACCAACTTACAGTCAGTTTATGGGTTGTTAAACACCAAATCTTTCCTTTAGGTCTAATCAGTGATCTGTGTGTATCGGAAACAGGGTTAAGTTTCATTTCCTCAAGTTGAGCCTTTGTGCCTCAGTGTAATCAGCCTGGAGATTTATTCGTCTTGAGTTGATTCATGGCGATTTTGATCGTTTATGTTGTAGAAAATGTTATATAAGTTGAATAGATTAGAAGTCATTTTCGTTGCATTTTTTTGCTTTAAATTGTTACATGTCTTTGTGAAGGGCCTTTTCTTGCAGTGATTAAGCCTTACCTCTGATCTGCTTTTAGACCATCTAATTCTTGTGGTATTACTATAGAGATATTACAGTGTATAATAATGTATAAATGTCTATATATACACAATGTGGTCCAAATGTCTAAAACCATGAGAGGACAATTATTCTGTGTGTTATTTTTCAATTTGGTTATGTTTTTTTAAACTACTTTGATGTTGTTTGAACTTCAGCATACCAATATGAAAAGTATGATAAACATGGATTTTCCTTTTTTTGTCATTTAAATTTAAACTAGATTTTGAATCATACATTTTAAACGTGGACTCAGACTTCAGTATATATAGTATCGTAAGAGTAGCCAAAGTCGATTTTTAGGGGATACGATTCATTTTTTTTTTTTAAAAACCACCCTTCTCTCATTTCTTTCTCAGCCTCCTCCCATCGTCATGGAACCAATTAACTGTACCCAAACCCCAGCCAATTCCACAGAGGAACCCCAGCCCAATCCCGAGCAGCAGGACTCTGAACCGACCAATCGGTGTGAGGACCCTCCTCCACCAGCCCAAGAGAACGTTCCGCATCTTACAGATGCAGCCACAACATAAAGACTTATGCTGTTTTTTTTAAGGTCAGTTAAAGATCTGACCGTGTATGTGTTAGATTTGAGCAGTATAAACATCTCAGTGCACTTTCTTTGCAGAGAGAAAAAGAGGAAATCTGTGCAGCTGTTTTAAGCCTTTCAATTTGTACAGTGTGCTTAAACTAAGGAGACACAAGAACGTACGTTTACGTCCAGTGTGGCTTTACTTTATAATGGATTGTATGAAGAATGAACATATATTTTATTTGCCAGGATTTCAACTGTGTAATGTTTGTTCATTCTCTTCTATGTAAATCAACATCTCATTAAATAAAACAGTGCAGCTAGACATTTTTCAAGAAATGTCAAAAAAA
>JAZGTJ010001160.1:51311-63848 GCA_036877575.1 Botia almorhae | reverse complement strand
TGATTTGATTTGATTTGATGAAAGAACTCTTATGGTCAATAAACATGTTTCAGCCAACATCAAAACCATTATCAAACATCAACATCTGACATACCTCCTCTGAAGGCAGCATAGGTTACTTCTTATTGAACTAAAATAAATTAACGTTTAGTGACCTTCGAGCTTAAGCTCTTATTTTCCCATTCTCTTACTGTTCCTAACATTACTATCTCACATGCAGCCTAAATTAACCTCTTTCTCTCTCCACAAGCACCACAAACTACATGTTTTTTTTATTTTATGAAGCAAAAAGAGGTGTTGGTCCATGCTAAAGTCAGCTTTCCAATGCTACAACAGTAATGTGTAAATGCCTGGGCATTGCTGTGTGGTGGCTAAGATTAGTGTTCTGGTTGTTTTCAGAATGCTGCTGGGTTTTCTGGATGGTTGCGAAATGTTTACTGGATGACTTAAAAAAGACCATTCCCAAGTCTTTGTAATATTCTTGTCCCTAGATATGGCTTTGGCCCCTCGCTAATGTCAATTAAGTCAATGGAATGAATTTTTTGCCCATTTGATCTTCCACCATCTAAAAAGATGAAAGAAAATCACCTTTCTAGAGCTCTAGAGCTAATCCTAGAGCCAATTAAAAGATCGATTACCATCAGTTTGCCTTAGTAAACAACATTATTGAGAAAAATCTGAATGTCTCTTTCAAACACCAACAGTCTTTATCTTATGGGGTCTAAATGGCCAGCAAACACACTACTATAATAACAGGCTGCCCATAAAAACCAAAGTCATTACAGTGAGGAGCAAAACGATTGGCTATTTTTGATTAAATGAATTAACTCACTAAAGAACTGCTAGTTTTGTGCTTAAAAGTTAAATCCATACAAACAGAATCAGTTGTTGTTGCTAATGTATCCACAGTTAATTGAGGGTAAATCATTATGACCACTTCACATTTGCAGTATGATATGCTGGTGTTGGAAAACAAATAGACTGAGGATTTGAGGACTCAAATCATATATACAAAGACAAAAAAAAATCAGTTCCTAAAGGCAACATCAAATTACAGTACATTTGCTATATTACGCAACTTTTGTATTTTGACTAAATATACGTCAATAGACTTGATGGCAAGTACATTCCTACTGAGCTTTCCTGTAGCTCAGTGGTTAGAGCATGGCGTTAACAACGCCAAGGTCATGGGTTCGATCCCAGGGATTGCACATACTCAATGTATAGTGATCAATGTGTAATATAATGCAATGTAAGTCGCTTTGGATAAAAGCGTCTGCCAAATGCCTAAATGTAAATGTACTGAAGCTGTCTGATAACTGTGTGGGTAAAACAAATGGACATTTAAATTGCTATTCACTCATAATCCCTCACTTCTCAAATCTCATGCCTAATTGTACATTTATATGAGTAACAAATGCCATTTTGCCACAAAACAGACACCACAAACTATATTTTTAAATATGTAAAAAGGTTTGTTTATATGTTGAGTTCATGGTCTTTAAAGTCTTTAAAGGATGGTCACTTTGCTTCTAAAACCCTTGCTTCAAAGTTGTTGCTACAACTCCTGACATAAAATGTACAAGCAATTTCATAATGAATACTTTTGGTCTCTTTTACACAAATAGTAAAACCATGCCTTACCCCAGATCCACAGTAGCGACCCAGTCTGGGTGACTTAATGTCCGCACCGTCAAACAACTCCATGTAATCATAGCCACAATCAGCCTCTTCCTCAATTTCAAAGGTCTGGAAGATGAGCTCCACGCCATAGCCCTTCTCTGCTGAGATTACCCACTGGCAGTCTGACGCTCCGGGGTAGTTATTATCACCAAACTGGGCGTGGGAGTAAAGGTCTTTAGTTTTGACCTCCGCTTTCAGACGGCCTCCACACTCTGGAAGAGTTAAAGAAATAAAATGGGCTGCAGCTCAGTCATTTTTTGCTGTATTGTAAATACATTGTGCAGTATATATTGTATGAATGACAATTTAAATTGGATAGTTCCAGCCTATTGTACAACCACTGACATACAGTGCTTTTAAGAGGAACGTGAACTTAAAATATTAAATGTTTAAGCATGGCTAAAGTGCACAAATGCCTTTTGGTGTCAATTTGCATACTCTTGTGATCATTAGAGTTATATATTGATGTGTTATTATTTGCTGGTAATCACAACAAACCAATAAAACCATGAATCATCAATGGAAATGTTTAGATAATGAGATCAGTAAGATTTAAAAAAAATATTTCTATATTAAAACAACCGTTTATAATTTAATAAATGTAATTATTTACTGATTATTTATTTATTAAACTTTCTTTCATGATATTGCTATTGATGGTTTTATAAAAGCCTTGTGTTATATAAATCTAATATTTACCGGTTTAGCATGTGAATACTCACCTGCAGTGTGGGATGCCTCGAAGCCTTTCTTCTGCACCGAGTTATCAGAGAAGAAACGTATGAACATCTTGTTGCCGCTGGATATGATTGGTGGAGGTTTCTTGGTGCCGCAGTAGCGGCCGAGGCTGGCCGCTTTCACATCCCGACCGTCGTAAATCTCAATGTGGTCGTAAGCACATTCTAAATGAGGCTCCATGTCGATTTCATTAAATGCCTGAAAAACATTGCTCAACTTTAAGGCTGAATGGCACACAAAATTGAACTTTCAGAATTTACCTATTATTATTATTATTATTACAACCATTTATGTTCCAGTTTTCAACTTAAACTTTAACCACAATAAATTGCTAAAATTGAAACAGCACAATCAACCTGAGAGGTATAAAATGCTGTTCTACATTTTAAGGGGTCAAGGCCTGTTAGTGTTCTTATAATTTTTATTTTTCTGCCATGGAAGTCTTTAGCAGCCCATGAAACCAAACAGTAAAAAATTATCAAATTTGGCACACATAAAGAGGACATTCCGAAATGTTACCATAGCAAATTTGGAGTCTCTAACTCAAACCCTCTTGCATCACCAACAGTTTAAAATTAAATTCATGTTTATGCTCATAACTTTTGACTTGTAAGTCCTAGAAAAAAAATATTTTTCTTCTGATTCCTCAGCTCATGTCGATTCCAACGTACATGAAACACACATCACAGGCATGAGCTGAGGATGCAAGCACAGTTTCATCACAGCACCACCTACTGGCTCAGAGATATGAAAAATAGCTAGTTTCTCTTATAAATTTAAAAACTTTTGTGAAAACTTTTAAAATCATGAAAGCGGTCTTTTTAGATTCCTTGAGGCATTCAATGTAATTCATAATGGCCGACAAGCAGTAGTATTGACTATGACAAATTTAAAATCGTAGTACTTGGCATGAACCAAAGAATCTAGTTATTCTAAATTTTCATAAGCATTTTCATACGTTTTGTTATATCTTTTGGGCACTATGTGGCTCCGGCCCCAAACTTTGCAGGTCACCTCAGTGGTGATGATGAAGCATACCAAGTTCAAAATTGAAAATGGTCAACACCCAAAATGGCCAACCATAGAACATCAGATATCATTTGACTCGGCATGCCTCAAGGAATCTAAAAAGACTGCTTTCATGATTTTAAACGTTTTCACAAAGGTTTTCAAAATTTATAAGCGAAACTAGCTATTTTTCATATCTCTGGACCAGTAGGTGGTGCTGTGATGAAACTGTGCTTGCATCCTCAGCTCATGCCTGTTATGTGTGTTTCATGTAAATACACCAAAGCATGGCAAAGATACAGACTGATATCCATTCGGCATGAAAAATTGGTACACTATACAAGATTGGTAAGGGATATCAACATGAATTCAATCATGTTTTGTCAGGAGTGTCCCTAGGTGCTACATCATTCGAACTGGAAATTGCTGTAGTAGGAGTTTAAGATGTCATAGGGTACGTTGGAATCAACATGAGCTGAGGAATCAGAGGAAAAATATTTTTTTTCTAGGACTTACAAGTCAAAAGTTATGAACATTTTAAACTGTTGGTGATGCAAGAAGGTTTGAGTTAGAGACTCTAAATTTGCTATGGTAACATTTCAGAATGTCCACTTTATGTGTGCCAAATTTGATAATTTTTTTCTGTTTGGTTTCATGGGCTGCTATAGACTATAGACTGCTATAGAATTAAAAGAACACTAACGGGCCTTGACCCCTTAAAATGTAGAACAGCATTTTATACCTCTCAGGTTGATTGTGCTCTTTCAATTTTAGCAATTTATTATTTAAGCATCTAAAGACACAACAAATGTTCTTCTATACCATGTCAATAAATTGAATGGCAAGCATATCATTCAGGCTGTATCTTTACAAAACGTTTGTGTATTGACTTAAAACTTTGTAGGTGTCATCACAACATCTTAACACCCTCAAAAAAATTGGCGATAGTGTCACCTATTGGTCAAAAGCTCTAATACATTTTAACAGCTCTAAACACATTATCAGAGATATCCACAAATATTTCTGTTAGCGCCGTTGATGGGCTTGACCACTAATTTCTGCTTGCAGTTGTATTTTCTTATTGTCTTTGTTACACTTGGAAATATATCAGATTACAAAAGTGGGTTATATATATATTTTATGTTTACCTTTCTAGAAATAGAACTGAGTCATTAGCTCAGTTCCAAAATCTAGTGACCAGCCTTGTGGTGTACTGCCTACATAGTCAGGCAGCTGCTATCTAAGGCACAATACAAATCCAAATAATTTCTTATTAGAGATTTACTTGGAAAGATCTAGGCAGCTATTCACCATGCAAATAACGCTTTACATAAGATGCTTGACTCTCACTTAGAGTTAATTCCAATAGAGTTTGCCATTTTTCTAAGCTAATAATGGTCTAATAAGAACACAAAATATACACACAAATACTGGGGAAACAGTCCAATAAATAATACTTTCCACTACTGGATGAAATACAAGTATATTTATAGTCTGTTTTTCCTGGATTCTTTTTATTGCAATGTCTGTTCTGGGATTACTTTATCCAAGAATATATATGTCTAATGCTGCCTTAAAATTTGAACAAAACAAGTTACCTTAGGCAGAAGCACAGTTTTGCTCCTTACTGTCTAGAATATTCGTTGTGTTGAGAGCATTCTATCAATGCCTTTTATTGCTGCCTATGTAAGTTCCTGCAATATTTATATTTTTGAAAGAGTTGTATTGTTGGCAGGACCTAGTCAATATATAAATTTTGTTTTACAGTGAACATGAACAGAGGGAGATGGTTTTCAGTGGCTATTACGTACTATTTTAATTCGATGTCCTGGAGTAGTGGAGAGAGCCCAGGTGCAGGCTTTCTTACTGGGGTATTTATCTGGCCAGTTGGGGCTGGTGATGGTCCCACTCACACTGTTCACAACGTGATCACAGCCGGCTGAAAAAGACACCGCCCACAGTCAATGACACGTGAAGTCCAAAACTCAGATACAAAAAAAGAGACATCTCTCATCATATGAGCAACATTCAAACTCCAAACATTCAGAGAAACTCCCTCATTTTGTCTTGCTCCTCTCTTGTATCCACTGCTTCTGTCTTTCTATTTCTGCCCACAACAGGAAAACGTTCTCTAAAAATATCCAGACGCTAGTTAGTGTCAGTGAGCTGAAATCGATGGTGAAGCTTTCTGAGCTGTCTTGAGCTAAAAGGTTAAATAAAACAACCAGATTGCTGATGCATACTCAGACAGCAGCATGAAACACTGTCATCCTCCAGACATGAAATCATTTTGCAGGATTTTGTGAAATAGCCAAAGCAAAATACCTAAACCAGATTTCTTTAGGATTATGTCACCTTCTGGATTTTCAACACGTTTTCCTATTGCCACTATTTGGCAGCTACTGTAAGCTGAAACTTTAATTTTTCTTAAATATAAAACAGCTAATTCAGGACTGAAATCTGATTGGATGAGCCTTGTCTAAAGCTAATATGAACATATGTCAATATATAAGTCACCTTTGAACACATGAAAATACAAATCTGGTTGTTTCAAACCCATTTTTTTTGTGGAATACTAAGGTAGTTGTAAAGAATCCTCAGTTCTTTTCCTTACCGTGACAGTTCATAATGAATAAGACTTCACCATACTCTCATGCAAGTGTTTTGAAGCTTTGTGTGAGGAACAGAACAAAATTTATATAATCATTTACTGAAAATAGTCCCCACAGATCTCAGATCTCCGTTATGCTTATGCTCAGTTCAAATAGGATTTTCAGTGAATTACAAATTAAACTTTACTCTGCTGCTCACACAAACCGGTCATATGCCTCCAGCAGCTTTGAAGCCATGGCCACTTTTAGCTGCTGAATTTGTATTCATCTCTTTCTTTATTTCACTGAATAAAACTGCATTAAGCTTGGAATGACAAGAAGATGAGTTTCTATTTTTGGGTGAAATACAATGAAACATTTCTTGAGCATTGCTGTGTTTTCACAGTATCATGTAGCCTCTCCTGTTTCTAGACACAAAAAATGCATTTTTCACCTTCTTTGCAGTCATGTTTATTCTCATGCAGAACGAAGCCGCTTCGACACTGACAACTGTAGCTGCCAAAAGTATTGACACATTCGTGCTGACAACCGCCATTCTCCTTAGAGCACTCGTCTTTATCTGCAGGGAGAGCACAGGATCATAAAACACACAGGCAGGCAAACATCACCAAGCTACTGACACCTAAACGCATGCATACATAAGCACTCACCTGAGAAGAACTGGGCCTTGAAGCCCTTCTTGGAAACGGTGTTGTCAGATTTAAACTCGATGCGCATGTTGTTGTACTGAGAGGTGATTGCCTCTGGCTTCTCAGCTCCACAGAATTTCCCGTGTAGCCTGGAGTCGGCAGACAAACCACTCCTCACTTCAACAAAATCATACTTACACACCTACACAGGAGAAAGTAAACTTAAGTAACGTGTCAGTATTTTCAACTGCCTGAGAACTTTAAGACAAAGTTCAGTTTACATAAATTTAAAACAAATGTTCTTTCCTTAATAAATGCATTTTTGGTCTTGAAAACAATTAATGGAGCATGTGATTCCAATAAAACGCAATTATTTATAATTTTTAATTTTAATGTATCCACTTCACTCCAAACCTACTTCACCCCTGGAAAAACTATTTTTGGCTAAAACAAAAAACTTTTTTTAACTCCTGCCCTCTGAATACCTGTTTATATTAGGTGTGTTTGACCTAAAGTGGTGCTGTTTAATTCGATCAGTGATTGTCATCAAAGTACAGTGAGAACCATTAAAAAATACAGGAGCCATCAGCTCATGAATTGCTCTTGCGCTATTTTGATGTAAAAACTATTAATGATTACTGCGTTCATTCAGATTTAGCTCTAATGTAATGATGTTACTGTTACGTTATGACTCAATAAATCATAATCATAATTTTCGTGTAACAGATAGAAACAACCTGAAATGGTCTACATGTGGTTTAAGGACTTCAAAAGAAATGCTCATTTGATTTGCCAGTTGCTAAAACCCTGTGGTGATTTACACCAATGAAGCTGAAATGAACCTGACAAACCCACCCCACTTTGAAGCAAAAACCTAGTGCTCACATCGTTCCCCTCTGTCTCGAACACGTCAAACAGAAGGGTGATGCGGTACTGCGTGGGCGCAACTAGTTGCCAGATACAGTTCTTGTTGGGTGGATACTCCTTGGGCCAGCCTGGGCTAGTGATGGATCCGTTCAGCTTGGTGATAAAACCACCACAGGCAGCTAAAGAAAACACAATAAGACAGATTACATTTAGAGTGAAATACAAGGAAAGGATTTGTGATCTATAGTAGCCTAAAGAAATCTAATGAGTCTGATACAAGCTATATTAACAATATGTGTTGTGTGCTCTCATTTACTAAAGGAAATAATATTGACTATTTACTTTAGCATGTGAAAAACAAACTATGGGGCAAGTCAATGCACTGGGAAAAATACACACAGAAAGTATATACAGAAAAGTATACATAGAACTTAAATATGTGTTAATATGTTAATATGAGATCAGTGTGAGAAACTCACATACAGACCTTGTCTTCATTAACTTTTAATAACTTTTAATTACTAACTTTTAAGAAGTTACCATATTATCTCAGCCTGACTCATTTATATATAAAGTCTTAAAAGTACAGTTGCACAAACTGCCTGTCTACACAATTCTAGAGTCACAGAGAAACCTTGACTAACATTATTACCTCAGAAAAATATACATGAAAAATCCAACAATACAGTAAAATTTGATCCCTTTAAAGAGGGTAACTTATCAAGAAACAAATACATTTTAAACAAGACTTGGAGACTCCAAGTATGCAGCATATATTTAATGTACATACAAAGATTACAAAGGATATTTCAAGCTGCCCAGAACTGTGGTTTTGATTAAATTGGCATATGCTACAAATACAGTACAGCCCTGTTTTAATTAAAATACACAGAGAACAACCTTAGGCTTTGTATCTCTGAAAACATAAAGCAGAAAGGCAGAGTAGTTTAGTTAAGTGCAGAATGATCCAAATTTACGAATAGATCCCCTACAGCGATTTCCACAGAACACATGCACTTGGGGAAAGATGTTTCCATGGTTACCACCATGCCACTTAAATGACTTTGGAAAGCCAGTGCCTTGAAGTTTTAGTGTTGTGTATGTTTAAGCTCCATCTTTCTCTATTCCCACATGATCGTCGCCCAATGATTCCTTTCTATATGGCCTCTTTTCCGAGATATTATCACAATGTTGAATTTTTTGCTGATCTGAGAGCTGCAGAAAAGTCACACTTGGCCAATTGTTTTTTATCTAACAGAATCATTTTCCAATCGCTTCTATCTGTCACAATCACAGCAGTTGAGTCATTCTCAGTGCATGTCAGAACACAGGCTGATTTTTTGCTCAATATAGCCGCAGGGAACGTGCTGTCCTAGCAACTGATTCATGTATAGAGATGGATGCCCACACTATAATAAGAAACATCAACTGTTAGACAACACTCAGGATGCTTTGACCCAAAGCTTGCATTGTACGTTCCTGTGGTTTGTTCTGGAAGAATACTTTAATAAACAGATCTGAACTTGCTGATCATTTCTGACAACAGGGTGCCCCTTTGCAATTGCTGTGCAGAGAACAGAAAAGCAACCAGAGCAAACTCGATGTCAATGTAAGGAAGGTGCTCATAACTTGCTGGCAGCCCTAAGCCAATAGCACAAAACAGATGTTTGTTGAATGTCAACAGAGCAAGCAAGAGTTATAATTAAGATGATGCAGTAGCAGAAAGTGTCCACTAGAAAATGTAGCAGAATGTGGTCACTGGTGGAAGCTACTTAAAATAACAGATGAAGTAGGTCATTATTTTAATGTTAAAATACTTCTATCCACACTTAATATATATAGCAACAATAATTAAGCTATTAGTTGGTGTATTTTTTGCAATTCCTTATGGCAACAGTAGTGCAAAAGTTACACACTTCAACTTGACTAGAAGTTTTTTAAATTACTCACATAAATGAATATGAAAACACTCTGGCCTAAACTAATCACAATTGTAGAAAATTAACATAAATTTACCACTACACCACCAGGGCCAGTGGAATTTGATTTGCATGCAATGTCTGTGTTTTACATGTGGATGTGAGCCATATACGGCAAAACATTTACATACTGACCCTCGCAGCTTCGTTTGTCCGCAGCCAGCTCGTAACCAGGGTCACAGGCACACTTGTAACTGCCAAGTGTGTTGACACAACGTTGTTCACAACGACCGTTGTCGGGTCTGGAGCACTCATCCATTTCTACGACAACAAGAGTTTTAATTGTAAAACAGATCACTTTTTATAGAACATTAAAAAACAAATTATATTATTGGATTGGTCTGAATAGGCTGATAGTGGAACCAGATAATTCCAGGCCCTTTTGAAACAGTGTTCTGCTTTTGTACCAGGTTTTTGTACCACCTTTTTAAAATGACAAAAAACAAAACCGTTGAAGGTCAAACCATACAGCAGAAATTTCACCTTTGAAGAAATTAGCAGCAAAACCAGCCTTGTTTACAGAACCATCAGACACAAATTTCATCCAGAGCTGGTTGGAGCTGGATTTGATATCATCGGGTTTGTCATAACCACAAAATCTGCCTAGCAGGGGGCTGTTTTCCGAGTTCCCATCCCGAACTTCAAGATAATCATATGCGCAGTTGTCATGCCTCTCGATCTGGGATCCAAAAACCAAAAGACAGATGATTATATTTCTTTACATCTCCATTTGATGCACAGCATACCTTTAAAATTAACCTGAAATCAACTAGGACTGTATTTAATCTTTTCAAAAAGGTTACATAAGACACATTTTTTTATTGATCAAGCTGGATAACACTTGCTAGGCCTTTGTGATATAGCTACAAATATTTTTCACTATACTATTTAAATTATACAATTATTTTACTATTTCCAGCCTTTGATGATATTCAACATTTATCCCAATATTTGTTTCCTCTAAAACATCTTAATATTTTTTTTAAATAAGTGCAAACATTTACCAAATGACCAAACAATTACTGTAGCTAAGTAAACTAAAACATGTCCAGTAGGAACAAATAAACAGCATCAACAAATAATCAGTTTAAAAATAATCACTAAAATCAAAGACTTATATAAAGACGTGAGGCCAGTGCTTATTTACACCAGCTGGCCAATTCAAACCAATACCAGAGCCAGTGCAATGACAATCAGCCAAACAACTGAGATAAACGCTAAACTACGCTTTTTATACCTCTACAGTTATTTAATTTATTAGTAATTAGTAATTTATTATTATAAGTCCTGTGTTTATAACAAGTTTGCAAGACATTACTTTCACGATTATTACACAGTAATAACAACTTTTAGAGTTTACCTCAAAAGACTGGAAGGTGAGGCCTACATGGTAGCCCTGAGCCACTGTTATCTTCCACACACACACTTTGTTGGGTCTGTAGTCATCTGGGTAATTTGGAGACTGAATTTGACCATTGTCTTTCTTCACCTCCCCGCCACAAATAGCTGCAAGATTAGACAACAGATCTCGATCATTGTCACACTCATAATCTTTTTTTATTTAATACAGACGTTTAAAAGCCAGAAGACCATTGAGCTTAAAAACAGTCATGGCATAAGGGCATAAAAATTATGCTTACATTACCATAAAACAAATGGAAAGAGAAGTGTTTGGAAATCTAATGGAAACTTTCTGTGATTCATATGTCAACAAGGGCTGGAACTAGGTTTGTGGGACAAAACACTCATAACGAATGAATCTGACCAGTGACGTAGGCAGAATTGTATTTTTGGCCGAGCCTGGGCAAAAGTGAGAAAGCACTTTTACGTAGGATACTTCACTAGCCTATCTATACCTTATAGCCAATGGCAAAAGCACTTAATATTCAGGTTATTTAAATCTTCATTTTTAATTAAAGAAACACAGTAGAACACGCACAGTAGAACCAAAGTGTCACGTCTATCACATTTTTAATAATACATACTGTACTAACATTATAATATAGAATATTAGAACATTGAATTATTTTTTTATATTTCCTTTGTTCAAATGTTCGGAAAACGAAAATAGAGGTTATTTAGTTAACCATATTTATATCATGGAGCTGTTGACTGCTTCAATCTGATTGGCTGACAAACGTTCCAACTGTGTGCATTTTTTTTTAGGAAATGCACAATTGAGGTAGTTCCATGCCTGTGAACCGCATTACAGTTCCAAGTTATCTGATATAACATAAAGGTTATAGCCTAAAACATAATATACAGCCCCCCATCCCAAAGCAGTGGTCTGCCCTGTATAAAACAGCGTATTTCAGCTGCTTTTGATTCTCTGCTGCCTGCCCCGATATTGGATTGTTGTACCATCTCTGATTGTTTGCTGCCTGCACCAAATATACTCTCTCTGTTTTGCCTCTGATAAACCTGTTCACCGTGTATGACCTCTGCCTGTCGACTATTCTATTAAAGATACTGCACATAGAAGCAAAGAAGCAATAACAGCATATCAATTGCTTAAGACAACTAATTAGCCTAATTAGCAACGGAGGCTAAGATACAAGATTAGATACGTAAAAAAATAGTCTGACACAAAAGACCATTTTATGGACAAAAACCTGAAAAATATCTAAAAAATATAAAACATCTGAACTATGCTTGTGTGGTAACCTGGTTTAACGGGTGTGTATTACTTGTCAAACTTGTCACTCATCGTCTATTATAGCTTACGTACTTAGCACTCCGATATAATTGTGTTAAACAAAAATTTTAATAACAGAATTCTCCAATAAACAAATTTTCTACAATTTGATGGAGAAAAAACACTTAAACAATGGCTGTAATGTTTTTAAGATTTATTAACATTAAATAATGAAGACATCACATATTCCTTCTAAGGTACATGACATATCATTCTCCAACTGGTTAACGTCTTGGTTACATATGTAACCCCCGTTCCCTGAAGGAGGGAACGGAGACGTTACGTCAACTGACTGACGTATGGGGTCTTGCTTGAGAGCCCTATCA
>JAZGTJ010001160.1:0-51261 GCA_036877575.1 Botia almorhae | reverse complement strand
TTGGCGCGTTTTTTCTTACGCGAAGGTGATAGGGCTCTCAAGCAAGACCCCATACGTCAGTCAGTTGACGTAACGTCGAACGTGACTGACTGAAAGGGAACGTCTTTCCACTGTGGATTAGGAGATGAAAAATTATACATTTCTGTTAGCGCTTCTATATATTCCAACATACCTTCCGATGTTCATTCACGTTTCTTTAGTGCCATAACTACTAGTAGTAAAGAAAGAGGAAGAGATGATCCGTGCCGCTGCTTGATCAGGATGAGTAAAAACAACAAAGAGGCACAAAACGACGAGACAGGGTATAAACTGCTAATGGCCTAACAGATCAAATTCATCAAGCATCATACAAAACCAGTTTCACTTATTTTAAGATTTGAGATGGTATAATCATGTTTGTAATTTTGATCAAAAGCAATAAAATAAAATAATAATATTTATAAATAAATAAATATTTATTTAATATTTAAAAATTTAAAATAAAATATTTGCATAATAACTAGGTGTTCCTATTCGTCATAGTTTAAGGGCCTGTACCCATCAGGCCTGTCCACTGGCTCTGCCCCTGAAACTGTCAATACTCACATTGACATTGAAGGTATTACCCCCGAAATGTGCAATTTGGTACATTTCTCATTGCACACTCTATATTAAATACCGTGTGAGATCAGGATCAGTGCATCTCAAAGAAAAGGGAGTGTGTGAGCATTTAAAAAATATTTTCAGCATTGTAATGTCCCCCAGGTGCCACAGTAATTGGGTTGTCCACCGCTCTGGGTGTGTGTACACGGTCTGGAGTACTAGAGTAATATCTTAGCACATATAGTACATTGCCATTACCTTCCAAACACATGCTCCTAGGCATGTAGTAAAAGTATTCAGATATGTAGCCATTGTTTGAAAGTTAATACTTCCAAACTGAAACAGTGACGAAGTGTACGAAGAAGCACTATAATGCTACAATTATTTATTATTTGTTTGTTTGATTCTTGGTTCCTGCTGTTACCTTCATAAATGGCAGAGAAACCTTTTCCCACCCAGTTACTGCTACTGCGGAACTCAATCCACAGGCGACTGTCGGTGGAAACGATTGGCTCAGGTAATTTATCCCCACAGAATCGACCTGCACATATAGGTGTAAGCAAAAGATTCAACATTAACCAGCTTACTTTGCACAATACATAGTTCCAGAATGGCAAAGGTTAATTTCAAACCTTTCAGTGGTGCTTTCCTCCAATATCCATCTCTGATCTCAACATGATCATACCAACACAAATGACTCCGGTATAAATCCATAGAGGTAAAGTTTAGAATTATCTAAAAAACAACGAATTAATAATTTTTTTAATTAGCAGCAAAGCAATTAATTGTTCATCAAAAATATCTTAAAAACAGAAATATTAATTTTAGTTGCTCTGTGTAGTAGAAAGTCTAAGTTTATTAATTCATTATTTAGAGAAAAACAGAGAAAGAGAGACAGAGGAACATAATTATATCTAATATTTATCTCCTTTTATTTATCGTTTTAAGAAACTGTTTTTGAATCAGTTTTTAAATCACACTTCTTATCTCAATGTGGGACCATTATCATTGTTCACATTCCACAAACAAGTTCTCTCTCTATAGCTATTCAGAGTCACTAAAAGATGTTTTCACCTTTTCTCCAGGTGTGACTGAGATCCTCCAGATGCAGTGCATGTATGCTGAGTAACCATTAGGAAAACCAGGAGAAGAGAAGTTCCCACTGCTTTCCTGCAAACTGTCTCCACATCCTACAAATAGAGAGAATTTATTAGCCATTATTATTCAAAAATAATAAATTACTCTACATAACAACTTTTAACTTTGCACATAGGTACTGTCTGTTCCCTGTTTATATGTCCCTGTAAATATTGCTGTGGGTCACGGCAGACAACAAAGACAAAGTCCATGTAAAATCTGGATAATAGGGTTGAATATTAAATTACATTTATTGCTGTGTCACAACCCCATCTCCTTGCCTAAATAGACCCTTTGCATTCCTGAGCCCACAGATGAGCTGACAAAGATCAATGGCTATTGGCTGAGATGTTTGTATTGTATGCAAGGGGGTCTGCCATTTTTCCAATAAAGTGGGGGTTAATAATGGTTTTCTGATTGGTCACTTTGATTGTCTTAGGTTGGTTTTCAGTCACATGGTCAAGGATATGATTAATAGGGAATCTTTCTAAATCTTTTCACTCTATCTATTCTTTTCCTATAAGATCATATTCTTGACATAAACTGGTTAGAAATAACTGTATGAAGTAAATGTTATTTACCATTTCATGTGTAACTTCAGCCAGTAATGTTAATAAAGCCTTTTACCTATAAACTATATACAAACCTGATTCGTTGTTGATAATTAAAAGCTACCTATTGCAACACAATATAGTCATTATACCAATGCTCTCCTACATTTAGCTATCATAACTGCGCTTCCATCATTGGTGTAAGTAGCAGAGGGTGGAAATTGACAGAAAATACAGTTTTATACCACCTTGCTGTTAACATCTTCCTAGTCATTTTGGCATTCTTAACAGCTTGAACCACTGTAGTGCAACCACCCTTACAGGATTCTCTTTCACAGCTTTTGCCTTAAGCATTTTTATGTTATCAACCACATCTGCTTCTAATTTTATGCAACTTGCCTAATATTCACAGCAAAAGAAAGAAACATATGTCATGCAAAATTCGAACGAAGAGCAAACTTATGTTACTGAATTGAAGCAGTAAAGTCTATGCATAAAATAACAATGTAACATAACAACATAACATAACAACATAACATAACTAAAATAAGTGTGTCACACAGGATTTGACCCCACAGCCTTACATATTATATAAGTATGTCACACAGGATTTGACCTCACAGCCTTACATATTAAAGAATCTTTCTATAAAATCCTTTAAACTAAACATTCAATAAAAATCTCTTCCTATAAGACATTAACAAGTCAATGTGCTTTCTTGAACTGTTAACACAAATTATCTGCAGGCAGTTTTCAGCCATGTAAAAATGAAGCAGTGAGAGCATGATTCTTAACGCCAGCAAATGACAGATGCCACAAGGAATGTTGTGCAAATATCTGCAACACTTCCACCTTTTTTCCACCATGTGATTTTGTGCATTCTACCCTGTGTGGCCACACCATCAACATGTACTGATTGCATAGATAGAGTGTCATGTTACACATGGTAACACAATGTGCTGATTTGACATGATGCATTCTTGAAGCATGAGGCAGTGGACCACCTGGGTCTGGGCCCGGGCTACTTTTTAAGTCAAATATGACATAAAATAAATATATACCACCACCCTGCTTTATACGCAGCCACGCACGCAAACTGGCATCACTCCCCGTGTCTGAAATCGTACATTATGCCAGTACATACTGAATTGGATATACATACTTCAACCATTAAACCAGTACGTTCTATATAGTATGTGTGGGTGCAGTATGCATACAGCTGCTCATCACACAGTTTTACAGTATTTTTAATTTATTAACTTTTTGAATTTGGTGGCTCCTCAGCTCCCAAGGCCTCATGGGATACAAGGCCTCGTGTCCATCCAAACATACATACATAAAAATCTCACCCGGAGCAGTAGACCATCTGGATATTTCTTGCCTAGTATTTTTTGCATACTAAAGTTTCGACATACTATTCTTCACACATAATGATTTTCACCTGCTGTATAATATATATGAGTTTTCACATTTATCTAGTTTATGTCTTGTGAACATGAACACATGGGGAACGAAATTGGATTATTTTCAATATAAAGTACTGGAAACAAGCATTAGGTCTTATAGTGACAGCAGCCTAATATTCCTTCTGCTGGCTATGCCATTCATATGAATCAAACCACAATAAAGAGAGAATAACTCACTGCTCTTGACTAAAAACGTTTGTAGCTTTAATAAGAATTTAACCAATTATTAAATTACTACTAAAGCACAAAGTTTATAAGCACAAAATTATAAGCACAAAATTTTTCATAGATCTAGTAACGTCTAGTAAATTTTACTCTCAGAATGCACAAGATTAATGCATTTAACTTTAAATGTACAAAATTTTCTTATGGAGACCATGCCCCCTACTGGGGAATAGGTCCACCCTCCCATAGTCTAACAGAATCCTGTGGGAATAACTGAAGCCTATTATGCAGAAAGTTTAAGGAGAACTATGATCGCAAGTTATTAGTAGTAGTAGTAGTAGCAGGTTTAGTATTTTACATTTTTACATGTATTGGTTTTTGTGATGATAGTTAAACTAGGTTAAGTGTACCGTAATGGCCGAAAACTGTCATATTGGTCTGGTTGGTTAGAAATATTGCCGCCCTTCTTTCAATTAATTCCGTGATCCATGGCTTTAAACATATTCTCCACCACAACTCTTTCAAAGACAACATAAATTGGCCTTTGCAACCCATTCAATTAAATGGTTTAGACTGAAATTGAATGTTCAATGACAGAAAAGGTTGCTTTAGAGGAGGAGTGAGTTATTACATTTACATTTATGCATTTGGCAGACACTTTTATCCAAAACAACTTACATTGCATTATACTATACATTGTTTCTGAGTATGTGCAATCCCTGGGATCAACCCATGACTTTGGCATTTTTAACGCCATGCTCTAACCACTGAGCTACAGGAAAGTTATTACATTTTGAAGACAGGACATTTAAAGAACATGCATGCAATCATCCCATTTGTTTTTGCCTTTAAACAATCTTGATTTGTTCCTCACTTGCATTGTTTAATCAAATCTTATGTGCATTTTACAAATAAGATACCAAGAAACATGCACTGAGGAAGTTATTAGAGCAAACCTAGATTTAACATAAATTTAGCATTTAGCATTTTTAAATTCATTTGTTATACAATTCTTTACTGTGTTTGGAAATTGCTGTAAAGTTTACACTCATTCACTGTCTGGTGGTATTTTTTTTAAGTTTACACAGTTTTCTTGACCCCCTTGTTCTCCATTTACTTGCTGTATCCTAGAAAGCAACTAACTTTTATTTCTGGGAAAGACAAATGACAAACTTCCTTTGCTTGACCAGTGTTTACTGTGTCTTTCCTCAGCCGCCTGGGAGTTACAGAGACCGTTGCCAAGATACCGTACCAAATCAGTTGTAGATGACCTGCTATTTTCAGACAAGGCAAACTAAGAACCGTTAATTTTTTCCAAGTACTCTGTACTCTGTAATGTAGAGAAACCTTTCTAAGGTCACCAAAATGAGTGTTGAACTGTTAGCAGTTTCAACATAAATCACTGAATGTTCTTTTGGAGAAGTTTGCATAATAGTGCTTCCCAGACCTGATTACTTGTGAAGTTTGCATAATGCAGAGGATATTCCTAATGTCCCACTTTTGTCTAAATCTTAAACTCATCTATTCTTTTTGAATCTGACATAAGTCCTTTAATGCTTGTACAGAAAAAAACTTGATGTGATGTTTTGAAAAGTTTAATTCTGTGAATCTGTTAAGTATCCTTAACTTGATTGCGTGATTATCTTACTTGGACACTTGTAAAGTTTGCGTGCCTGTGCGATGTCTCCTTTGCTTAACCTCGTCCTCTGACCGATAGGTGGCCGAACTCCATTCACATCATATCTTGGCAAAATGGTGTCCAAGAATATCCCTCTGTAACACAAAGAACATTTAGTTATAATCTAGTTATACAAAAAACTATAACATGTTATAACCCACTAATCTGACCATGATTATTCCACTTATCAATTCACTATTCTGCTCCCTGAAATCTGAGCCCCCCTTACATCCAGCAGTGTGAGACCCTGTTTAATGGCCCAGGGACAACATTCCCTGTTACAGCATGATAAAGTCAAGTAAACAGAAAATGTCCTTTTGTGCATGTATGTGTGTAAGTCCAAATTGTTCCAAATGTTCAAAAGTAGGTGGTCTCTCACCTATGTTGTCTTGAATGCATGTACATCATGTAAACATGATGTACGCTACAGGCGTCGCAATTCTCAAAACCTTCATACTGTACATATGTCTTCTGATACATCACTTACTCTGTGGGTGTCAGTCTGCTGTTAACATCCATAGCTACTCATTCTAACCTCAACCTCATAGCTCTAACTGAGACCTGGATAAAACCTGAGGACACTGCTACACACGCAGCCCTCTCCACCAAATTCACTTTCTCCCACATTCCTCGTCAGACGGGGAGGGGTGAGGGGCTGGGCTACTGATTTCTAGGGACTGGAAATTCACTCAGAGACCATCTATAGATGCTATCAGCTCCTTTGAATCTTATGCAGCTACTATTAACCACCCCATTCACATTCATGTGGTTGTCATCTACCGTCCCCCAGGTCCATTAGCTCACTTCTTGGACGAGTTGGATGTTCTCCTATCATCCTTCTCTGATGATGACATCCTCTACTGCTGCTTGGCGACTTCAACATCCACATTGAAAAACCTCAAGCTACTGACCTCCACACTCTTCTTGCCTCTTTTCATCTCAACAGAGTGCCCACTTCAGCTACTCATAAATCCGGTAACCAGCTCGACCTCATTTACACAAGACACTGCTCTACTGATGAAACACTGGTCACTCCACTACACACATCAAATCATTTCCTTCTTACTCTCAACATCCAAATCACTCCCTTACCACCACACACTCCCCTACGTCACCATACACAGAAACCTACGCTCACTTTCACCCACTAGACTATCCGCTATGGTTTCATCTGCACTTCCTCAATCTAACAAACTCTCCTCACTTGATACTAATAGCGCTACTAACACACTCTGCTCCACTCTAGCATCATGTCTAGACAGAGTATGTTCGCTATCACCAAGGCCAGCCCGCGCCACTCCTTCTGCACCCTGGCTGTCTGATTGCTCTAAACTCGTAAGAATGTGGCGTAAGACAAAAAATACTGCACACCTCATGTCATACCAATCTCTTCTGTCTACCTTCTCAGCTGATGTCACTACTGCTAAAAATACATATTTTCATCACAAAATTAACAATGCTTTAACTTCCGCATGCTCTTTAAAACATTTTCTTACCTTCTCTGTCTTCCTCCACCTTCATCTTCAACACTCACTACTAATGACTTTGCTACATTCTTTCTCAGCAAAATTGCAACAATCAGCGCTCAATTTGCCACACCTCAAACTGACAGACTTGCTACACCATTAGCACCACAAACATCTTTTTCTCAGCTCTCTGAGTCTGAGGTCTCTTAAATTCATGCTATCTAACCATCCTATCACCTGCCCGCTCGATCCCATTCCATCTCATCTCTATCAAGCTATTTCTCCAGCAGTCACACCAGAACTTTCTCACATAATTAACACATCTCTTCACACTGGTATTTTCCCCACTACATTTAGGAAGGCTAGGGTAACCCCACTGCTGAAGAAACCCAACCTGGATCAAGCACTACTCGAAAACTACAGACCGGTATCCCTGCTTCCATTCATGGCCAAAACAAATGGCCATGAATGGAAGCACTTTTTTTCTGGAAAAAGTTGTGTTCAATCAAGTCTATGCCTTTCTTATTTAGAACAACCTCATGAATAACAACCAATCCAGCTTCAAGAAAGGTCATTTGACCGAGACTGCACTGCTCTCGGTCGTTGAAGATCTCACTGGCTAAAGCAGACTCCAAATCGTTAGTTCTTATCCTGCTGGATTTGTCAGCCACTTTTGACACTGTAAACCACCAGATCCTGCTGACTACGCTTAAATTACTAGGCGTTACAGGTACTGCACTCCGGTGGTTCAGATCTTACACTCTCTGACAGGTCCTTCAGGGTGTCTTGGAGGGAGAGGTGTCCAACCTGCAACATCTAGACACTGGGGTGCCCCAGGGCTTAGTTCCTGGACCACTTCTCTTCTCTATCTACATGGCGTCTCTAGGATCTGTCATTCAGAAACATGGCTTTTCCTATCATTGCTATGCTGATGACACCCATCTCTACCTCTCTTTCCACCCTGATGATCCCATGGTACTGACTCGCATCTCAGCATGCCTGAAGGACATATCATGTTGGATAAAGAACCATCACCTTCAACTCAACCTTGCTAAAACAGAAATGCTCTTCATCATAACTTCTTAATTCAGATTAATGGGGCAATCATTACTCCTTTCAAGACGGTCAAAAGCCTTGGAGTAATAACTGACGATCAACTGAGCTTCTCTGACCACATCCCTAGAACCACTCATTCCTGCAGATTCGCTCTCTACAACATCAGGAAGGTCAGACCCTTCCTATCGGAACATGCAGCACAACTTCTCATTCAAGCTCTTGTTCTCTCCAGACTGGACTACTGCAATGCTCTCCTCACTGGGCTTCCGGCTTGTACTATCAAACCCCTGCAGTTGATCCAGAATGCAGCAGCTAGAGTGGTCTTTAACGAGCCAAAAGAGCACACGTCACTCCACTGTTCAGCCAGTGCTTTGCATTTATGTGCCCTCCAGAAACTTGCGCTCAGCTAATGAACGTCACCTTGTGGTTCCATCCCAAAAAGGGATGAAATTACTTTCCAGGACTCTTACTTTAAACCTGCCCGGTTGGAGGAATGAACTACATAATACTATTAGAACGGCTGAGTCACTAGCTGTTTTCAAGAAATGACTAAAAACTAAACTATTTCGTCGTTCACTTCCTTAACTAATCAACTAACACACTGCCACTACCTCTATTTCTGCTTCTTTTTTTATAAAAAAAATCTGGCTTCTTACACTGTGTTGGAATACCCGAGACCTGTTTATAGCACTTATTCATTGTTGCTCATATAGTTGAAATTGCTTCCTTGTCCTCATTTGTAAGTTGCTTTGGCTAAATGACTAAATGTAAATAAGATTGCATTAGTATTTATACTACTAATAAAACCTTGCCTGAACGGCAAATCAAATCACCAACACCAATGTGACCCTGTATACACTTGTATTTAGCACTATTACTTTTGATGAGACCACCCAAAATGGAGATTACTTCAAGGTGTAAACAGGGCCTAGTTGTCATGGAGGATGGCAAAGAGAGACTGTATCACAGAAATTGTGATACACAATCACGAATCACAGTCAGTATTTGGTAATGACGACCAAATATACTAAAAGGAGAAACCAAAATCTACTCTGGACTGAACTGTCGATGTGGTCATCTTAACATATTCACCAGCAAATAATTACCAACACAAAAACAATGTTCTCTCCTGGAAGTGACTAAATCCAACACTTTACATACATTCAACATTCACTTCAACTGTACACTGTACTCTTGATTATCCATTCCAGTGCTAAAGATTCCCTAAATCTCAGTCATCCTGAGAACATGTGGTTATATACAAGTGCTAAACAAAAGAAAAGTTGAGTAAATATGGAACGAATTTGGCCTCAGCTGCTTAAGCTTTGTAACAAATCCTATTCTCTAGTTCTACTGGCTAAGATCGAAAAAAGTTTACATAGCGCCACAAAGAATGATTCAGTATCAAAAATCTGTCTCTTTTCTCACCCTTCTTTTTATACTTTGACACTTTTTGCTAGTTTATCGTCTTGCTTTTCACTCCACGGTGGTCAGTGAGGGTCTGTTCATTTGTTTGTTCCCATGGGAACCTTCCAGTCAACAGCAGGCATGTTCAAATAGGAAAGGAAGGCCTTTTTAGCTCAAGCACAAGCTTAATGTGAAAGAAATCTACAGAATATTGTAACACACATAATAAAAATCTAACTATTTCATACAAAAAGCCCTGGTGAGGTCTAATATAGTAATTTAAATAAGCATTTTTAAGTAGAAATAAATACACGTTACGACAAGCGCATTACGCATTTTAATCAAGCCTTACATGAAGACCATTAAGACTTTTTGCATTGTAGCATTATTAAGCGCTCATCTCAGTTGGTTTAACTGATATAAATATAAAGTCACAATGCAAACTATTTTTATTTCCTCTCAGTTTTATAATGAAATGTGACCTGCACGTTTTCATGAGATTACTCTTGTTGTCAATCTGTATGTACAGAGCTGAACAGTGGCTGTGTGAGGGAGTGCTAGCACTCGGCTTGGTGTCATCTCACACTGAGGATATACTGCTAGCTCTTTTTTGTTTTTGGCTCAAGCTGCCAGTACCAGTTTCAAGAAGAAAAACCTCCCTGACTAGGGTAGGCAGAATGGAGGCAAGAGACAAAGGCGAGGGGGTCGGAAAACATGCTTCAGACAAAAAGCCAGGAGAACTTAGTCGCATCTCAAAAAAACCTGAGAGAAGGCCTGTAAATCCTCCCAAAAAAAGTGCAATCAAAAAGCCCTTCTTCTCAAGGAAAGTTACAGTATGAGCTTTTCACAAACACAAAAGGCATGATGGGAAATAAACAACAGGACAGTCAAACAAATACAACAGTCAATCACAATACAGGGATTGTTACAAAAATTACCCTTTAATTTTCAGAAAAAATGTAAGAAGTACAAGAGGGGAAAGATTAGATGATACGGTGATGATGAACTCACATAGGCCACAGGTCTTATTTCTAGAGTCTAGAAGTCATGTAATAATTATGGGTGGCTATGAAAATGATTTGGAAGCCCTGGATTAATATTCACTATACTCATCTGTTCTGTGCTATACTTAACTTGAGGTTTGAGTTTTCCATCACAGTCCCAAAAGGTGGTATTAGAATAACAAAAAACAAAAACAGTCCCTGACATGACCATAAAAGAAAAGCAACCCTCAAGCAAAATACTGCACACAGAACATGTAATACCAACCAAGAGATATTGTTAAAATATCTCAATAATCTTCAGCCTTTTGACAATATTGGCAGAGGATCATCATTTTAATCAAATAGCTACTGTAGTCAATTAGATTCAAAACCTGTTGCACACAAAATCGTACAAAATTGTATATATTGCCCAGTTTTAGTAGCATAGTCATGTTAACTTTTCCTTTTTTTAAGAACTCTTCATCATGTTTGTAAATAAAAACTATAGAAAGGCATCAATTCAATCCTTGATTGCATGATTCAATCTTTTAGGCATGGTGGGGCTTATGTGACTGTGTAAAAACAAAACTGACAGTTCTAACATGTCTATCAAAAAACATTACCATTTAAATTCCCCCTGTGATATCAATAAAGTGGCTGTCTTTCTCTTCATCTATCAATTTATGTCTGCTTGGATGACAGTATTACATTGCTGTATTATACAAAGCAGAAACGTTTCTCCAAGGAGGTGAGACAGGCAATTCAGACTCAGATGATAAAATGACAGTACAATAAAACAAGAGAAATATTACAAAGTAAGAGATCAAATAAGATGTAAATCATTCACAAGAAACACTGTCCAACAGCGCCACCAGTGGACAGTTTCAGATTGTGCCCTTATGTGCTCTGACCAGTTAAATTAAAGATGCATCTCCATGCATGTGAACCTCGAGGCCCTTGGGGGCAACTGCGGAATTCTCACGTGAGAGTAGGCAAGATGCTGCTGTGATTGGCTTATTACATTTTCAGCGCATAAATGCCTGCTTCCCATATTCACAACCAGTCAGCAATTCCAAAAATTAAACAACTTTCAACCAACTAACATATTTCATCTAGATTTGAACAAACATTTTTAGTGACCAATTAAATTAAAGATCTCCATGCATGTGAGACTCATGACTCCTCTAAACGATCGTTAGAAGAACGTTTCCATTAGGTAACAAAAATGTTAAAAATGCTGCTTTCAAAGTTTTAGGAATGTTCAAAATACCCATCGCATTAACATTATTGCTTGCTTCCAAAAATCTATAATTTTTTCAAACATTTTTAATTCTGTAATGCTTACACATTACACTAATATTGTACTAAAAACTTAAGAATAACGTTAATATAAAATATAAAATATATAACGCTTAAAAAGTTCTACTGTTTTTTGATAACTTGGAGACTACAAGAATGTTTTGATAACTTTCAGAGAATGTTAGCCAACATTCTGAGAACATTCTAGTTGGAAGGTGGTGTTAACCAGGATTTGATTAATGATTTAAAAAGAACATGTCTCCTAAAAATAATATGCAAAAATAAAACTAAACCTGCAAAGTACATGCAGTTTAATATTTAATACTGGATATCTGAACTAAGGCGTAATCCAAATACTCCCTCTCTTCCTGGAATCCTGCAGCCAAGAACAAACATCAATTTGTTTAAAAAAAGTTGAACTACAGTACAGAGGCCAGAGGAGAATTGAAGAGAGTAAGGGGGGAAAACAAGAACAAAAGCTGAGGAAACAGATGGTTCTCATATACAGACTGTGCTAAGCTGCAGCACTTGTGTTTCTACTCATGTTACCTTCACTCTAGAAAAATGTTGGCTGTAGTCTGTCAAAACTGTTCAGGAACATTTGATAAACACATGAAATGGGAACAGCATTTTTCAATCTCATCAGAAAATAGTTCCATTAGCCCATTTCACTCAGCTGAAGACTGAAAGAGATCTTTTAAGAACAAATAGCATAATAAGATCTCTGTTCTTCTTGCCAATGTATCTCTGACTATAGATAACTAAATCTCACTGCCTAAATTATACACATATACAGTAAGATGAAAATAGTACCCCAAAGGTGCTTAATTTCAGATTTTATAAATATTTCAGGGTATATTTATAATTATAGGTATTTGACCTAATATTAAGCTTACGTATTGCAAAAAAACGGTATTATTGCATAATTTCTTTACATACTTGTTTTTTTTGCACTGGAACAACACAAGAAAAGTCAAACTTGACAAAATTTCACACAGAATTCAAAAATGAACCGGACAAAATTATTGGCACCTTCTCAAAATAGTAAGAAATAACTGCTTTTCAAGTTCCTTTATTCTCTGTTTTTTGTGTTGTTCCAATGCAAACAAAAAAATAAACATGTGAGTACCAAAACATTTGCAACTGCAACTGCAACAATTTTCTGAGAGAAGGGTTGCATTTTCTGACAGAATTACAAGGGTGCTGATATTTTTGGCCATGACTGTAATACCATCTCATAAACCAATGAGATAGGTTTGAGAAAAGGTTTTTTTTCACATGCAATGATAGGAATTTCTGATGTCATCAAATGGTTTAGTATTAAAAAAAATGGTTTATTTGCAATAATACCATGTATTTTGTATTATATGTGATTATATACATATTTCATAATTTTCCTGTTTTCTGTGTTTTTTTTTCATTACATAAAGCTGCTTTGAATGCAATATTGTAATAAAATGTGCTATATAAATAAACATGAACTTAACAGTATTATAATTCATACAAACCTTTTTGTTAGAAAAGTGTACTTAAGTGTTCTTTTTAAGCACATGGTTTAATAATTTGTTACCTATTACAAAATTATTCATAAGCTTCATAAGCCTGAGTTTTGCTTAAATGTTCAGGCACTTTATAGGGGCCACTGCATTGTCAGGACTTTTTTTTGTTGGAGCACACAGCATTTTGACAGTTTGCCATGTGCTCCAGTGTCCGCGCCACCCCTCCCTCTCGTTATCGCTCCCAGCTGTGTTCTGTCATTGTTATCACACTCACCTGTTTAACGTTTGATTTCTCCTCTTTATAGATTTCCCCGCTGTGTGCAGTCCTTGTCAGATCGTCGTGCTCTCAGCCGTTTCCTGACCAGTTTGAGCTGGCGTTTAGTTTAGCTGTGTTTGTGCTGTTTTGTGCCAAGCTCCAGCTGTTGTGTTGTCTTGTGCTTTGTGTTTCCCCATTTTTCCAGATTATTCCCCGCCTGTTGTCTTCAGTCCTGGGGTCTGCCGCTGTCCAGCCTGCCTGATCTCCCGTCTCCCTCCGGTCTGGTGGTCTCCTTATTGCCACCGTACCAGTCAGCACTCCCGCACTGCCACGCTCCTCACCGACTTCCCGCCTCCCGCGATCCGGCGCCTCACCAGTCTTTGCCAGCGGTTCTCAAGCCCTCCTCCAGTTCAGCCCTAGCCGCTCGCGGCTCAAGTCTCTACTCACCTGCTGCAGCAAGAGGGCTCTCGAGTCCGGTCGTCCTGGTTCCTGCTGGTCTGCTGTGCTCGTCCATCTCGCTGGCTGTGGATCTCTGGGTTCCCGGTGGCGACTGCTGGTTAGGGTTAGGCTTCCTGTGTGGGTTTCTAAAGAACTCATCCTTATTCACCTTCCTGGTGTTTTCCACGTCTCCCGGATCAAATCCGTGCGGGTCTCCCCACTCATTCCGCAACCCTCTGTCCCTCCTCCTGCCCCACTTGGATGGTGGTCTTCCGCCCTGGGGTCTGCCGCTGTCCAGCCTGCCTGCTCTCACAGAAGGTCCATGGCGTGGTTGACTGGCCTATTCCAGACTCCACTAAGGCGTTGCAACGGTTCTTAGGCTTCGCCAACTTTTATAGGCGATTCATTAGGAACTTTGGCTCGGTTGCTGCTCCGCTGATTGCTCTTACCTCCACCAAAGTCCCGTTCAAATGGAATTCACAGCCTCAGGAGGCCTTTGGTGAGCTTAAATCCTGATTTACCTCTGCTACAATCCTTTGTCTTCCAAATCCTGAATGGCAGTTTATCATAGAGGTGGATGCCTCTGAAGTTGGAGTTGGAGCGGTTCTGTCCCAGAGGTCAGAGTCTGACGGAAAGATCCACCCATGCGCCCTCCTGTCAAAGAAGCTAAGTCCTGCCGAACAGAATTATAACATCAGTAATCGAGAGCTGCTGGCGGTCAAGGTAGCTCTGGAGGGGTGGCGTCACTGGTTGGAGGGAGCAGCGCAGCCCTTCTTGGTCTGGACGGATCACAAGAACCTGGAGTATGTCCGTTCAGCCAAGAGGTTAAGCTCGAGGCAGGCCCGATGGGTGCTCTTTTTTTGGCCGGTTCAACTTCTCTCTCTTCTACCGGCCCGGCTCCAAGAATGTGAAACCTGATAACCTCTCTCGAGTGTTCGAGCTCTTCGGGGACAGCAGAATAAGACTCTGAATAAGTCTTCCAGCGCTCCACCTGTTGGTCTGCTGCGACCCCTTCCAGTCCCGTCTCGTCCCTGGTCTCAACTCACCCTTGACTTCGTCACTGGGCTTCCCGAGTCCGCAGGTAACACAGTCATCCTAACCGTGGTGGACCGCTTCTCCAAGGATGGCCCATTTCATTCCTATTCCCAAATTACCCTCTGCCCGAGAGACTGCTCAGTTGTTGGTCGACCATGTTTGGGGGTTGCATGGCCTTCCTGTTGACATTGTGTCTGACAGGGGACCACAGTTTATCTCTTGTCTCTGGCAGTAATTTTGTCGACAGGTCGAGGCCACTTCGAGTCTGTCACCTGGCTTTCATCCACAGACCAATGGGCAGTGTGAACGGGCCAACCAGGATCTTAAAAGAGCGCTCCGCTGTCTGACATCCCAGCATCCGAATTCCGCCGGTGTCATCGCACCTGGAAGAAGGCCTGGAAAGTCTTGGCCCAGACGTCCCGACGCACCAAGGCAACCGCTGATCGTCACCGGACTCCTCAACCCAAGTACATTTTTGGTCAACGAGTGTGGCTGTCCACCAAGGACCTTCCTCTCCAGGTGCCTTCTCGGAAGCTGGCTCCCAGGTTCATGGGCCATACCAGATCACCAAGGTGCTGAGTCCGGTGGCAGTCAGGCTCCGTCTGCCCCCTTCCCTTGGTCGGGTCTACCCGGTTTTCCACGTCTCCGGGATCAAACCCGTGCGGGTCTCCCTACTCATTCCACAACCCTCTGCCCCTCCTCCTGCCCCACCCCCGCCCCGGCTCTTGGATGGTGAGCCTATTTATACAGTTAGGTGGATCCTTGATGCCGGTCGTCGGGGCAGAGGGTTCCAGTACTTAGTGGACTGCGAAGGCTATGGCCCGGAAAAAAGAAGCTGGTGCTGGAGAACGGTGCTGGATCCCGGGACATCCTGGATCGCTCCCTGATCAAGTACTTCCACCGTCAACAAGGTGAACCTCCGCCCGGGTCGCCTGGAGGCGATCCTGGGGGGGGGTTGGTTGGCTTGTCATGCAGCATTTTGACAGCTCCGGTGTACGCGTCACCCCTCCCTCTCATTATAGCTCCCAGCTGTGTTCTGTCATTGTTATTACACTCACCTGTTTAGCATTTGATTTCTCCCCTTTATAGATTTCCCCGCTGTGTGCAGTCCTTGTCAGATCGTCGTGCTCTCAGCCGTTTCCTGAATAGTTTGTATAGTTAGCTTAGCTTAGCTCTGCTCCGTTTATTCTCTGTTCATCTTTAAACTCTAGTCTTATTCTAGCCACGCCAGCTCTTCTGCCTGATCTGCTCCGTTTGTGCCTGCCTGTTTGAGCTGGCATTTAGTTTAGCTGTGTTTGTCCTGTCTTGTGCCAAGCTCCAGCTGTTGTGTTGTCTTGTGCTTTGTGTTTCCCCAGTTGTCGAGATTATTCCCCGCCTGTTGTCTTCCGTCCTGGGGTCTGCCGCTGTCCAGCCTGCCTGCTCTCCTGTCTCCCTCTGGTCTGGTGGTCTCCTTATCGCCGCCATACCAGTCAGCACTCCCGCACTGCCTCGCTCCTCACCAGCTTTCAACCTCCCGCGCTTCGGCGCCTCACCAGTCATCGCCAGCGGTTCTCAAGCTCTCCTCTAGTTCAGCCCTAGCCGCACGCGGCTCAAGTCTCTACTCACCTGCTGCAGCAAGGGGGCTCTCGAGTCCGGTTGTCCTGGTTCCTGCTGGTCTGCTGTGCTCATCCATCTTGCTGGCTGTGGATCTCTGGGTTCCCGGTGGCGACTGCTGGTTAAGGTAAGGCTTCCTGTGTGTGTTTCTAAAGAACTCATCCTTTATTCACCTTTCTGTCAATAAATCCCTTTGTTACTCGCATCTGGGTTCCCTGTACTTCTTGATCTTAACATGCATATTATTAATAAAGGGTTAGTTCACACAAAAATGAAAAATCCTCATGATTTACCCTCATGTCATTCCAAATCTACATGACTGTTTTCTCAATGGTCTCAATAGTTTTGTGTCTATATAACAGAAGTCAATAGGTGACAATATTGTTTAAATTTAATTTAAATTTAAAGATTTAAATTTAAGTTTAATTTTTTGCTTCAGAAGCAAAAAAAAGTTATTCAAGTTTGGAGGGTGAGTAAATGAAGGAAATTGTTTTGGGTTGAACTATCCCTTTAAGAAAACTAATAGAGTAAAGCTAACAACAACAGATGAAGTGCTGTAAGAAAGAATGCACCACAAATGGAGTGAATATTAATTAGTGATAGCTGACAGTTTAAAATATAACCGACATTAAATTACTTTCAAAATTTAAAAGGTCTGCTTACTACTGTACAACAGAGCAATAGCTATTTGGATTTTTGCTAGCATTATTTCTTGCCTGGGTGACCCCAGCTAATATCAGTTTTGCAGGCAGATTTAGTCATTGGTGAACAACTGTGTACAATATGACCGGAAAAGTGAAGAAAGGGGTCATATGTACAAAAATATAACCAAACTGCTTGTCTAAATAAACTGATGAATAACTTTGTCTCTACGTTGAATTGCTTTCTGCTGAGTTTGAAACAGACACTCTCACAAAGAGACACGTGACACCGTTAAAGTCATCAATGTTTTCAATTGGAAAGACACATGCCTTGAAAGGAAGGACATGTCTCCTTTTTTCTTTTTATAAGCAGGACCTAGTGTAAGAAAGTTATAGGGTAGTGAATAATAAAGCCTAGTCCCAAAACTCCTGCCTGTGTTTGCTGGCCCCATCACATGGTAGAACCACAGCTGCCATGAGAAGAAACAGGAAGTCGAGTATAAGTTAAGCTGCACTGAGAGATCATATCATCAAACAGACCTGAAACTGGATGAACTTATGCTTTCTATTTCTCTTTCTCTCTCCAGCACACATGGATACTGGCTCAGATTGCTCAAACACTGGCATTTGAGAAGCACAATAGCTATGTCGTGAAAGCTCAGCAGAAAGAGAGATGCTCAGATAACCATGTACATTTCACAACTGCTGATGCCCCACTGAAGGGTCACCCTGAGACAGCTGACAAAAGCCACAGAGTCTATGTATGTGGTATGTATGTATTTTTGTATGCACGTGTCAGAGAGATTAGACTGTCAAGGAGTAAAAACAGGACATCTTTATTATTTGTCTCTATACAGAAAACTTCTGAAAAGAGGCCTACTAAGTTACACAACAATCAATGTGAATACCAATTTTTAAGCTAAACTATTCTATAATCATCTTAAGAAAATGCAAGTGATGCAAGGGCATTGCTGTGTGGTTAATAAGTTGTTGTACATGTTTTTAAAATAGTAATGCTATTCAGTGGTGTGGTCAGGGTGATTGCATGGGTAGGGAGCCCACCCATTAGTATCTACAGATTGTAGACTCTTCCTGCATGCAAGTCAATGGGATGTTTTGCATGTTTAATGTTTTTTAGGCAAAAAAAGACTCAAAAAATATTTTATTTTCAAATTCAAATTGTCTGGGAATGTGAAGTTTAAAGCTTAAGCATAGGAGTTCAATTCCAATTTTAAACCTCAAGTTTAAGAAATACAAATAATGAGTAGTTTTCACTATTTGCACAGGTAAAGAATATAATATTATAAATAATAGTGGAAATATGTAATATTTTGATCATTTTGAAAAATAATAATAATTATTATAAAAATAGAGAGACAAATATGAGGGCAGGTGCTTACCTGGAAAAAGTGTTTCGTGCATAGTGCATGATACTGTCAAAGTCATAAACCTCTCCGAGTGAGTCCACCTCACCAGGCTCCATCTTCAGGAAGTTATACTCCTGTCCTATGAGATAAATTCAAGAACGCTTGTGTGATGTCAGCTGTAACAACCTTTGTCTCATTTTCAGCTACTTGCTTTCACTACATTGTTTTATAGATTCATTACTATTACATTACTATATTTTACAGATTATATCATTTTTCTGGTATTGTTCTGTTACAGGCCATGTTTAATAAATTTAGAGCATGTAGCACATATGCACTCTGGGAACGTTCCCAAGATTTCATGGGTGGTAAGCATAGCTTACGAATGCTAAAGTGGATTTCCTGTTCGCTGGCAATTATTCCTAAAACCACTCAAGTGCTGTGCTTAAAAATATATAACTTAATAAAGATGGTAAAACAAACCTTTACAAATCTAGAATATGTTTACAGTATCTCTTATCAGTACTTATTCGAGTTCACTGACATTTTCAGGGTAGATTTATGGATGCCCTCACTTAGAATAAGTGAACAAAATTAGGTTGTGCCAAATAATGAAGATGAGTCAGTCATTATTTCAGGATAAGGTTTTTTTAGGCTTTGCAGACAAATCTGTATGTCAGTGTATTTCTAGTGTACACAGGGGGAAGAATAACAAGTGTACTTCTTCAAATATGCCATATTTGACCATATTTTCAAACAGACATTTTTTGTCTTTACTTTGAACATTGCATATTTTATCATTTAAATACTTACAAACTTCTTACTGCATAATATTTTATTTGAAAGGTTTGCTTATGATATCTTTCTAGGCAAATGACAAACGTGGCAAATGCATATTATCCCTACTGTTGTAACAAATAACCAGCAGGTTATCATATAACATATTAACATATGTTTTATATTACATGTCTGAACAGCATTCTTGTGGACAAATGAATACAGCAGTGGATTTGCGCTGAGCTCAGCATCCAAGAATTTGTTTTACAAAGTTGGCCCTGTTGTTCCAAGCATGTGCTGTAACAGCTGATTATGTTCTGTGAAAGTTGGCAAGAAATCAGCTTTTGTGCTTGTTGCCTAAGTTGGCCTCCCTTAGTTGCATCTGTGCAATCTTCTGCATATCGCCATCACAGTTTTTAGTGCTACCATAATCAATGTTATGCAATCTTCTAACATGCTATTTGATATATACCTGACTATTAAAGTTCATAATAGTACTCATATTAGTAATTTTATGGTGTGTTTTTTTCTGTCCTACCTGGCTGAATGTTATCACGTATAATACTGACATGATCGTCTCTGTCGGGCCGTGTGTGTTCATGCCAGAATCCGATCACATGACCGAGCTCATGCACCACAATTCCAAACTTGTCACAGTTTTTCCCGATTGATATAGCCTGAGGACCTCCTCCTCTCCGTCCCACATACGAACAGCACCTATGAGAGTTATCACGATCATAATTAATATACTGCAATTTAGTTGACTGATCAATTCATATTATTTGATGACAAAGGCAAATAAAAAAACATTCATAAATAAACATAAAAACACCTTTGGAGTCATTATTATCTCAATGAGTAGGAATATAAATATTTGCTCTGACAATAAGTGAATGACAATTATTTTCTAAATAAAGAGATGCATTTGAAATTTTCCAATGTCCCTGTGTTTTCATAGCACAAATATTAGTTAATTAATATTAGTTAAACACTGCTGGGTTTTGTTTTACTGTTTTCAAGTTATCATTATGGCATTTTTTCTGTCACTAAATACCAACTAATGCTTGACAAGCAGTAAAGAAAAGCATTTTTTTTATGTGTTTACATATTTTTAATTAAAACAGTAAGTCTAAATAGGACATATTAAAAGGCTTTTATAAAGAGCCATGAGAATTTAGTTTACATCACATAGAAAAACCATAATTTACTGCTTTCCCAGTTGTTTGCAGATATTATGTAGCGGAACATTATTACTCTTGATTGGACAAAAATCAGAGTAGTTCAATAAGTCTTCTGTATTGTGGTTTGTTTTTCCAGAGAAGCACGACTGGCATATGTCCGCTAAAATTTATTTTGTCAATTTTTAGGGGCACACTAGCATATAGATGGCTTAAAGCAAACAGACATGGACACTAACACTTAAACCTAAAAACTTTAAACTGCCTTTAACAACACAAAAGCAACAAAACTTGCAAACAGAAACAGAAGGAAGTCAACTTGAACAAAATGTCATGAATGGTTTGCTTTGTCTATTTGCTTAGAGCTAATGTGTTGCAAAAACCAGAGGGAAACGAGGGTGTGTGAACACAGTACCAAGCAGTCACACAAAAACACACAATCAAACAATCTCTTTCTGAAAGGGCATGTGATACGTGAGAGAAAAACTGCTGAGAACTCGCTAACAAACACATACAGAACAGATATACACAAACACAAAAAACCTACACACACAAACTGTGTAGGGGTAGAAAAACACTCTTTATTTACTGTGCACCCAGCAGCTTGCTCCAGAAATTCTGCCTTGAACTTTGCACAGCACGGACAGGGATCGCCTGAACACACACAGACTCACACACACACAGAAGCTCATCAAGCCATGGCTCCCCCCATTGGCAACTACCGCTGTTTGCAAAGGGCAAAAATGCTTAATGCATCATCACCTCTCTAGCCCCAGCTCCACACACAAAGTGTTTGTTTGCCCATCGTGGCCTGCAGTGAGACATAAAAGACCCCTGTACTTCCACAGAACTAAAAATGACTGGCAAAGCAGCACAGGATGAAAACTGCCATATATTTTATGAAGTTTTCCCTCACTGCTCAACCGCAATGTCTGCGCAACTGCAGTCAACGTAAACAGAGAGAAAGCAAACTGTCTATGTAGCATCTAATTTAACTTCTCTTTTTGTAAAGACCACAAGAAATCAAAAATGTTTAACTTTGAGGAACTCCTAAAAGGCTTTAAAACTGAATTGCACATTTTTGCTGCTTAGGTTCCATAAATGGTCTCAGTGAACTGATGAGGAAGCTTTGTGTAAACATTTGAATACGTCTACATTGTGCATGAAGCTCTGTGATGGCAGATGTTCCCTATCATAAAATCTTTTTTCAATGAAATAAGAAAAATCCTTTATCTCTACTGGGAGAAGCAGCTTTATGGTGCCAAAATCAAATCCAGGGCTCTGATTTGTTAAACTAACTGGGGCTCTGACCTTCTGAAAGCTTCCACAGGGAGCCATTGTGTGAGTATAAAACCCGTATTTTCAGGTGTCAAGTCCCATGGTGAACAGTGAGACAAATTTGCCTGGTATTTTCTCAGTGAAGAATAGAATAATCGTTAGGTCAAGACACGAGGGCTCACACACACACACACACACACAAATCCTTTTATCGGCACACAAAAAAGATAATCAGGAACAGGGGAACAGGATGGATGAAGAGGACACAAAATCATTTAAGCAATAAACCGGGAGGAGGCTAAAAAAGGAAGACTGAAGCACACGCTTTACTTGAACAGGAGACCCAGGCATGATTTCTTTCTGGAAGAGTTAAAGACATCCTCCTAACACAACACACAGACACACAAACTTATAAACACTCCTGTAAACTTGCACAAATTACACTAACACACACTTACCCACATGGTCGGTAGGTGAAGACAATGTAGCTCTCCTCTGTCGTTCTCTCAATGAAAGTCACACATGTGTGTTTTTCCCAGTGTCTCATAGCCTGTCTGAATATGGCTCTCTGGCTACCTGTACGACACATACCCAAACACATTCACATACTCCTGTTTATAGACTTTGAAAGTAAGGAAAAAGTATATTCATGGGACTATTAAAATAAAATTAAAAATAAAAAAAACAATCTGCGCAATATTTGCAATATTGCAATATTTTAACAATATCTGTGGTCAAATGATTTTTCAGTCACAATTTGGTTGTAATTAAACGCTGTACAAAGTGATATTTGTTTCATTTTAAAAATGTAACCATTTTTTAACCAACAAAAACTTTAATATAATTTAATAAACAAAATGCAAGATCTAATAACAGCCATCAATAGAAGCAAATTTTCTCTTTTTTCAATATTTTTATTTGAGTTATTATTGTATAAAAATGTGTAACTATATTGTGAAAATAGCTACAACTTAAGGTCATTGTTAGGCATAATGCACAGTGTAGTGTCTCCAACTTATTTCAGCTGTGACTTTATTCATAATATAGCATAGTCACTAAAAAAAACACTAGTAAGTGACTTCATTTACCACTGAAGTTCCCACTGATGACATAAGGAATGACACCTTCAGGCCACACCCTCTCAGGTCTGGAGGTTGCTGCTCTCTTCCTGCGATAGGACCCCTGATTGGTTGCAATATTGCTTGTATTCTTCTCATTGGATAGTGAACCTACAATTTCAAACATCAAATAAACACTAAGGTTTAGTATATAGGCTTAGTATATTAGTGCATACAGGTGTACGTCTATTGTTAACTAATGCCTACTCAGCTCAGCAGTTTTCAATAGCTTATAATGTTTTAGTTTTATTACATATTACAGGTGCAGTAACAATTACTAAAAAACACTGTTAAAGATTGAAATCAACACCAAAACAAACATTGTTAATATTTGTAACATATCCATTCTGTGTGTAAAAAAACGTGCATGTAGTACTGGCTGTGTAAATAGACAAAACAGTGGATCGGACAGATCACCATAACACTCTCCTAACCAATCAGCAATAGAGGGTGTATGCACCAGCAGTTGTTGCCTTTGCTGAATAGTGTGTTTATTATTTTGAGGGTGGAGCGATGAAGTAAGGGGTGTGTTTCTTTGGGTGTCAAGTTAAAATATTAACAGCACCTTTAATTTTCAATGCTAACTTGTACACAAGCAGATTTTACGGCTATTTACCTAAACAGAAGGGTCTTGTCTAAAGCTTTAGCTCAACCCTTGCTTCCATTAATTTATCACCAATCACTTCCCCCTCCCTCTCCACTGTAACTTTCCTTCTTTCTTTCCTCTCTGGGGCAGGCACATCATTAAACTAAAGAGTAATTATGGGAGAAAACATGATCATTTGCTTTTCCCTTTCTGTCTTGTGTTAATTACCAGAATAGTTGTGAAAAACAGTTTTTGAGAGACTTTTCTCTGCTGGATTATTAACTTGTGGTATAAAGCTCTTTTCCCGCATTTCTGAGCACCAATTAAGCCTGACAGAAACTTAATAAAAACCAGTTCCATATGTGGAAGCACACACAGTCTCACACATACACACACACACACACACAGACTTACCCGTATCAGTGTTGTTGAGAACCATGATCGTTCTCTGGGCTACATTCACTATGCGGTCCACCTTAAACATGCGCATATCTTCTTCATCAAGTGCAATGTCTCCAAGATAGGCAACTGAAACCAACACAAATTAGTACAATTTTCAGAAAAGCCTAATAATTCAAGCAACATAATAATAGAGCACATTACTTAAAATAACAAACCTGCTTTGGTGGCTTTCAATGTGCAAGAAAACCAAGCAAGAATTTTACATTTTGTGAAGGAAATGTGAGCAGCACTTTTCCATTTACAAACTTGCCTCTATAATATGAGGCCGCGTTTACACTGCAAGTCTTAATGCTCAGATCTGATCTTAAATCCATATCCGATACCTGATCCAATCTGTGTCAGATGAGAGAAAATAATCTGATTGTGCCAGTGTAAATGCAGCCTGAGTGTTGTGGGAAGCCACAAATTATAAAATAACAGCACAACGCATTAAAAGCGTTTGTTCAGATGTTGTTTACTATAAGCAAAAGATTTAGTGCTTTTCTTAGCAAACACTACTATACATTTACCATGAAAACTGTAGCAGAGGGTGTAAAACATGTTTTCCTTGTGAACTTATTAGAGAGCACACATATCTTCAAATAGTTACTGAAAAACAACCCCCTATGAACTTACAGGGTCCAGCTAGCTGATAGACACCTCATAATTTTTTAATGTTTATCTGCGATGCCATTTTCAGCTGGGGTCATCACTCGGCACATGATAAATAAATCATTCACCCATTGAGAGAGAGAGAAGCTGATTAGCATTGGAGAAGTAAGCACACTATGAGGATAAATTTGCTATGATATATAATGATCCATACAACATGATAATGTTGACCTACATGGATTGCATGTGTTTTGTAGAGTTTAATTATCTTGTCTGGGACTGATTGCCTCTCTGGAAGCATTACTTTTTATTAGGAATAAACGATCAATAGAATTTACATGTTTGAGGGCTGGACCAGTATGCAATGGTGGAGTATTATGATTATCTGGAACATAAAGCATTAAAAGGGACCACAAATTCAAAATGTCTGAAAAATTGGGCGAAAATGAAAACAGATATACTGTTTTGTTTGTCTTGAGCCAAGGATTTCAACTGCATGTATTGCTATAACAAACGATGAAGGAGTTATGGGCTATTTTTTGCTATTGATCACTGAAGCACCCCTTATTGACCGATTTAGGAGTCCTTGTGTTTGAGTAGAATGGTGGAGTACTACTATCTGACCAAGTTTCAAGCCTCTAGGACTTGACGGTTTGGTTGCTTGATCAGTTTTAGGAAATAATAATAATAATCCTTGCAATTAAAATTGGGTTTCAGCACTTTGCGTTTGAACCCTTAATTTAGTTCCTTGTACCAAAAACAATTGTAATCATTTCTCACCTGCTCTCTGACTTTTGAATTGGCTGACCTATTCACATGTGAAATCTATGACAACACCTCTGCCAGTGCACAAAGACCAACATAACATTTGGAAGGACATTTATGAACCATAGTAAACATAATCACATCAATTACGTTATGTTACAAAAGACAGGATGTTCTGAACAGACATGATCTCTAGTAAGCATCAAATAAACTCATCATCAAATACCAGGATTTGAATCAGTTGTTCATTCTGGATTACAGGACTCATTCTAGTTCTTGTTTGGGCATGAAAATGTTAAACATCGTTTAGTCATAGAACCCCAGGAAAGTAGAGCACATTGTTCTTAATGAGAACTGAAAAGAAGAAATTACAAAACAGAAAGAATTTACAAGACTTTTAACATTGGTTATCCATTCTTTTATAAAAAATGTCCCATGGTAATGGCTTTATGTGTTTGCATATGTTAGTCGTTGTGTATGAAAATTGGGTCCACCTAGACTTTTTTCCTCACAAACGAGAAGTTTTAGAAGATCTATACCAGGAGGCTTTAAGTGTGAGAGTCAAAGAAAGACAGAGAGAAAGAGAGATGAACATATAAAACAGAGGCTGTAAAAACCCTCCCTGGGGCAGTAGGGCAGCGACCTGTAGCTTCCTGTACAGGACAGTGAAGCCAATTATTCTTTTACTGAGCAGTCTGCTGCTTCTTGTCTTGCTTTATGTATTGTGTAACAACCATAACACAACATGACCTAAAAAGAACACAACATTTGTAAAAGAAAATAATTTGGCTATCCACACTAAAAATAAAAATGCTGTGTGATCCCACACAATCACATTCAATCAAAACTAATTGTGTATTAGTTTAATTTAAACTTAAACCCAATTAAGAGGTGCCATTACTATACTAAAATAATGACTATTTTCAAACAAACATATTAGTGTTATAACGTTACACTTGTACTTTAAAGAGAAAGAAACAAGAAAGCAGCATAAACAGTTGAGCTATAACAAAACTATTTTAAAAGTACAAGAAAGTTAGTAGTCCAGCTTTTTAATTACTTTAGTTCTCTCTGCAGGGTCTCATCTAAAAACAGGCTGAACAAAAAATGCTTGACAGCACTGAAATAACAGGGTTTAACATCTCACAGCACATCCCACAGACAACCACAGTACATGAGAGGCAGAGTAAAACTGTCCTGACAAGACACTCCAAAGGAAACAGATCAGATAAGAATAGCGTTTCGTCTCATTGGAAATTGTGCATTACCTGAACTTAACTGTCTGGGAACTGACTGGGAACTACAGATGGAAAATAAATAAATCACAACAGTGAAACATCATAAAACTTAAAAAAATGAAAAAACTTCAAAAATACTGTCTCATTATACAACACAGAGAAATTTTAGTAAATTACCTTATTGGTTGCAGACCAAGGGTGTAAAATCTCCCTGACAAGACCAGACAAGCTTGAAGAGCTCCGAAGGAACTTTCCAAGACCTAAAGATTCATTTGCTAACATTAACATGCCTCCCAAACATGCACACACAGATGAAAGAAGAAAACACAATGACTTTGATTAAGCTATATACCATGGCATTAGGAAATTGATAAAAGCTGATAAAGCTGTCCAGAAGTGTTCTCATAAGATCGAACAACCAAATGTTAGCAGTTTAAATTACAGTGTTAGTGGATGCAGACAGACACATAGGCAGAAATCACGGGGAGGTCGGGGGATCAGGACCTCCTGCCCAAAAAAAACATTGAAAGCCACACTGTGGCTCGTACTGAAAATAACAGTGTAAGTATAAGTAAAACAATATAAAAGCAAAAAAGAGCAAAAAAGTGTTATATGTTAGAAACAATTAGGTACAACCCCTAATAGTTCGATGAAATTTACACCTATGGATGACAAGGAGAAACTTTACTTTGCCCAGTAAAGGTATACACTGCCTTTAGGTCATGTGTGAATGATTGTAATTAAGAGATTTAGTGCACATAAACACCACCACAATGTCATAATTACTAGTGGGAAACTTTAGATTTTCCATGATAGAATTATTACCATGATAGAATCACGGTTAAAGCTAATTTGTCTTGTTAAAAGTTATTAGTAGCACCTGTGACACTGTAATACTGGTAAATTACCATACAATTACCTGAACAACTTTTTTGACAAAAACACAAATCATATTGTTCATACAAATAATGCTATCTTTCTTCACACATAGAATTATACCAATAATTACTGCTAATAGTACAACTGCTTATGCCAGACAACTGCCAGAACAGATTAACTGGTATTTTTGAAAAGGTCCTGTTCACGCAAGATCTCTTGAAGGTAATTTATTGTTGATTTACCTGCAACGACTATATGTGTGAAACGGGCTAATGTTGACCGTACACATTTTGTGTATTGTTGATGAGGAACTGTACAAACAAAATAACTAGTTTATCATCCACCTGGCTAAAGGTTAAATCAGATGACTTAAAAAGTAAAAGCACACCTCTCCTCAAATAAACCTGACAATTTGAGGTATAGGCCTTATCTTTCATTTTGTGTTACGCACCAAACTTTAATGCTAGTGTTTGGGGTTTGTCCAAACCTTCCAAACACCACTAAACAACAACAACTGAAGCTAAACATACATTCCTGAAAAACAAATACATAAAGAATGCTATATTACACTTTCTAAACAATGATGAAAGGCTTTAGTGTGTACAAGGGCATTAGAGCATATACATGAAGTCAGAACAATTGTACGAAAGCAGGCCCCGTTCAATGCTACGGCTGAAACCCAAACAAACAGTTGCTAGGCCACAAACCTCTGATCTCTCAAACCTGGACTTCAAATGCACCAGCAGCACCAATGCCAATGACACCATCTTAAGGGAGACCGCCAGCGACACATGGCGCAAACAGACCAAGCCAGACATAATTCTCTTTATCTCCTCCTAATCTAGCATGTAATTGTTCTCCACCAGAAGCCAAGACTGGTGAGGACAAGTGCACAAATATGCAGCCAAACCGTCCTTCTTTGTCTTCATCCAATTGTTGTGTCGATGCAATTTATCATCGTCTTCCTAACGGATTCCCCTTTTAATCTTCGATGTCTTCCTAACACGAATTCCTTAATCACAATCCTCATGCTTTCTATAAAATTATGAAATGAGGAAGAGCTTATTGGAGTGCAAAGCTTGAGATAAAAGAATGACAGATTTTCATGACACATAGCCTAAAAGCCATAAATTATTGTCAGTTACAGATATGGAAAAAAGCCATGAACTAATGAACTTTTTAAATATACGAGATCTATAAATAATGACAGGAAAAGTGAGGTGGTGTATTTTATAAACAGTAGTATAGGAGCATGGCGGCAAATTGAGGTTTGGTGTTTAGTTGGGGTTGCTGGTCTTTATTCAAAAACATTCATTATAAAGACATTTAACAGCTGCAGCCTAAGCACCCACTGAATGCTCTGGATTCGACGTTTAAAACAAAGGAAGGCAATGGGGTACAATCTGTGTGTCTGACTGCCAGTCTGTAGGGACTTCTGGGTAGATTTGATTAGTGTCTAGAACATTGAAAAAACATTTTGTGCTCCAGTAGTAAGTTAATCATTGGTTGCATTGACAAACTATGAGGACAGGGCACAAGTCACACAATACATGGTAAATGAGATAGAGTTCACAAATGATCAAAACATAGTCTTCAATGCATGAATTCTTGTTAAAGCTAAAAAGGTTATTCAGTCAAGAGCAATGAATCATTTTCTCTTTTTCTTTTGTTGTTGATTAATATTAACACCTAGACAAAAAGAATATTAGACTGCTGTCACTTTAAGACCTAATGCATGGATCCACTACTGTATTGACTGTATTGACCTCATTTCCTAGCTGTTTACATTCACAAATGAATAAGTTTATTCATTTGTGAACATCAAAATGGGCATTCTGACATTGTGTGGATTAATCCATTTAATGTAAGTCTAATAAGCCACAGAAAATGTTGAGTATATGCATACAGAAAACAACTGTCTGTCAGACCACCTTGGTTTTCCAGTTAAATATTATAATGTTACTTGCACAGTTTGTAGTTCCAGCAGCAGCAGTAGCCTCAAGGGCAAGTTTACAAAATCACTGAAAGAGTGTAGTTTGAGTACATTTGAGAATGACCGCCAAGCAACTGGGTTGTTGTTCCTTGGAAGATGACATCATCCTGGCCACAGAAGCCCCAGTGGTCCAAAAGACAGTGCTTGCAACACAGACGGGGTAAATTAATGGATAAAAGTGTGAAGGTTCTGTCACAAAACAATGTTGTTACGTATCCTCACATTTTAAGTAGGTGTACAGCAATTGTTGACTTTTCCTAGTGTACTTTTAAAGGGACATATGCATACTAAGAGCACATACATCACAGAGACGCCAATGACAGAGAGGAACATCTGGAAATCTTCACATACCATTTTCAAATATCGTTATGTATAAACATCTTTAAAAAGGCAATTACATTTAAAAAAGGAGTTCACATTATAAACAAACTTTGTATCAACATAGGCTGAACATTGTATGGAACGTATTACATATTTGCAAATACTCCAACATCAATAGACAAACCACAGTGACAGACCTGTTGCTGTATTGTTTGTAAAGAAAAATAACTAAGGATTGACAGATGTGTTTTAATGACCAATATTAATGGAATATCTGGAGAATACAGTAGCATTTAGAGTACATAAAGTACATTTTGATGACAGCAATTAAGATGTACATTTAATTTTGTGGAGTGACTGTTTCTGTAAATCAACCAATAAGTCACAGTTATCACACAATGCTGATAATCTCTGATTGGTCAATTAATTGCCCTGGTCAATATATCTGTCTTTCACTGTTGCCGAGACAAAGAAGAGATCTCTAAACATCATGGTAATATTCATAGCTGAAAAGTAAATACAATTAAAATAGTACAACAGTAGAATGGCTGTAGATGGATTGGGTTCGAAAGCCTAGTCCTGTTACTTTTACAAGGATTTTAAATGCATTGCAGCACCAGGTCCAGCTGGGTAAACTTTTTCTTTTTTAAAACTCTCAAGCCTTTTCCACTGCTGGCCTGTCTCGACAATCACCTCCAAATACAGCAGCACTTTCATTAACAAAACCCACTTTTGTTGTTTTGTTTTGCCCCCTTTTTCACCCAAACAGGTCTCTATTCAAAGCCTTAAGGGTATAACATGAGGTCTAGACAGGTCTTCAAGTTACCACCCAAGAAATCAGAGATTTCTTCCCCTTCAGCATCTTTGAGGTAAACAGTGGGAAAGCATAGCCTAGGAGCTTTAATGCAGGCACACATTAGACTACAGGCCTGCTGCGCCTAATAATACTAGTTACCATTCATAAAGAGACGATCTTTTAGATGCTGAAAACAGAACCTGACCTTGACTCATAGACAGTGACTAAAGTTTCACTTTTGTGCTTTTTGACATAGCTTCAGACAACTAGCCATAAACTAAACTATTTGACATAAACTATCCAATCACTCAGCTGGATTCACTTAGTGATTTTTGGTTGGGAAAAACTATTATTTAATTAACAGTTTTTTAAATAATCTAGAACATGAACATGTCATATTATACTCCAAAATCAAATGACTTAAAGAATACATTGCAAATACATTTTTAGGATTGTGACTGTTCTTGAGGGGAAAGCACTTTTTTCTCTCATTGCCCATTACTGTAATGCAAAAACTCATTCTTATTACTGTAATATTAATTATTTACAATACTTATACATCATAAAAAGTATTTGTTTTGATGCCTTTAATTTATACTTGCTTAAATAAAAAAACTATTACAGTATGTTTTAACCTTTAAAATAACTGAGAATTACTATTGAGAAAAAGGGAATTCGTAGTACAAGTTTACTTGTTGTGCTTCCTATTAGATTTAAATTACAGTAAACAAATCTGGTTTACTTTTCTGGTTTACTTTATTTAAATCTAATAGGTAAGTGCTTAATTGTAATGAAAATATTATTATAATGCAAATACTTACGCACATTTAAAATAATTGTATTGCAGAACTTTTATTGTTATTAGTATTGAAAATGTAAAAGTGTAAAAAAGGTAATTGTTTTAAAAGCAAAATACCTGAATGCATTACAGTGTGGAAACATTTCTTTCATTAAAATATAGTATTAGTATTCCTAATATGGTGTTAATCTGCATTATGCAAAACATTACGTCCTATTTACTTTTTTTTTAAACTTTTTTGTTGAGAAATGTGACTTTTTAATGGAATCGTAGGTGTCCAAAGTTTTCAGTCCTACTCTTGGAGACTCAGTTTAGATCCAACTGTAATCAAAGAAACCAGAAGCAGCAAAACAAACTGATTAGCTGATTAGGTGTTTGATTATAGTTAGACCTATTCTCTACACGACAATGGGTCCTGGGAGCAATACAAAAACCTCAGATTTTGAGTTTCATGGGAATTAAATACAAGTATGTACAAATCCAGTAATAAACAGACATTTCCCTGGATGAAATGGCATGTCTTTTCTTGAAACACAAACATTTTTCTTCTTCTGGACAAACACCAGATGGTGGTTGTGTAGAATCATGAGGATAGGGGATTCTCATTAAAACCACAGTCCCACAGTGCTCTCCTGTAAAAACATTTTCAGCTGTTCCTCCTTAGCAAATTCTTACCTTAATATGTCCTGACTCTGCAATTTGAACCTCAGGCCACAGAGGCCATGAGCCTATGCGCCTATTTCTTTTCAGAGAGCCAATCACAGACTGTGCTCCAGACCAGACTTCAGACTTAAAGCCACAGACTGGTGCCCAGGGTTTATTCACTAACAAGCTGTGTTGCCTCAAGGTATTGTCAGAGGGGGGCCAAAGATACAGAAAGTGTGATGGAAGTGGTGTGGGGGATGTGTTGTCAGATGCCTAGACTCAGACAGCCGGAGGTAATAAGCGTTGACTTAAAAAAGGCACACAGCCAAAGAGGTGCCTGACATTTGGAAAACAAACAGGTTGTTCATCATGTACCTTAATTAGCATGTTTAGTCGCAAAGTAGTCGGCATATTTTTAAGTAGCTGTCAAACAGACTTTGATTACTTGAGAATATTCCTGAGACTTGCTTAGTGTCGTTTTGTCAGAATCTGCTTTATTTTTAATAGGACTGAGGTTGCAGATGAAAGTATATTAAAAATGGTACTGGGTAGTATGATGTGTCAACCAGAGAGTTTGCTAGATCATTTATATGGAGACATCCCTATTATGTACAAGAAGACAGAGTATTATGAAAATATAGAGCGGGACATATTTCAAACAAGTTAAGACAAGAATGTTGTTATCAAGTGGTGAAGTTAGGCACTGGTGTTATTGAAATATAGAATTCATCTGATATACAGTCACAGGTTTGTGTGTATTGGCTGCTTTACACCTCCTTTGAAAGTGGCTCATCCAATTAGAATTCAGAATCTAAACTGTTACACAAATACGTGCATGTCTGTGTTAAATGAAAACAGTTGCTGTAAGGGTAGCAGGGGGTCAGAACAGTGGCTGCGGTCAGTCTCTCTAACATACCCATTACTGTGTCTACAAAGAGCTATTGATCCAAACCTAAGCTAAACTCCTTTAACACATACCTATGAATGGCACCTGGTAAATGGAAGCACTGGGTAATGTCTTCAAAGGGAGCATGACCGATGTTCTGCAAAAAATTCTTCTTTTTAGTTTTGATACCACAGCCGGTGAATTTGACACAAGCAGAACATTAGTGCCTGGTTTTGATCTGTGGCAGAATGTGTAAATGATGGTTCTTCTGAACTACCACCCAAATACTTAGCCACCTATTTGCATTTTTAAAGCCAGTAGCCCAAGTACTCTGACTCTCAAACAGTTATATGCATGTAAAACAACATGCAAAACATCCTAAGTTAACTGAACTACAGTTTAAATACATGTTGAATGTATTTAGACTGTTACAGCAAGGTTACAGCACATTTGTTTGTCGCTGGTACAATGATATTCAGAGCTACACAAACATTTCATGGTCAGTTTGAGTTCTCATTATTGTGACTAATTAGGTGTGAAAGAGATTATTAGGGCATGTACTCCCAAGGTTTTTGTTATTGTTTCACACCAGCAACAAAGCATATTGTTCTCTCTAATACACCACACAGGGCTCATCTTTATTAAGAAGACAATTTTGTGCATCATTATAACAAGCTAATTAGCTGAAAACTTCTGAAAATATGGACAGCCAGACTTGGGGGATAGGTCATCCGAACAATTAGCTATATATAGCGGTTAGCAAGGTTACAACCTACTCAGAATTTTAAGTAAACTATAGTCAAGCCATCCATATCTCATGTAAAATAGTCACTATTTTATGAAGCGGCAATTTCGTTTAAATCTGTACAATGTGAATAGTAGAAAAACGTATGAATATCGAAAAAAAAGCATGATGGTCCACCCCTAAACTTAACCATCAGTTGGGTGAAAACAGATCGTATGAAAATGTATGTATCAGAATATGTGAATTGTACGAATACATATGAATCACCAACTGGCTAAAATGTAAATTAGTATCAAATTGCGATGAGATTGTGTTGGTCATGCTGTGCTTTGATAAAGCAGTTAGCTGTACGACAATATGCTACCACAATTTAAGCTACTTAGCCATGGTATTTAATCTATTTAAAGAGACACTATCCCCCACACTGGGCAAAACATTTATCAATTTCAGAGAACTGCTTTATGTCTATTTTATTTAGGAACCTCAGCAGCAATGCTGAAAACACACCGCTAGCTATAGTAGGCATATGAAAGGCACACTACAGAGACTACAATGGTAGCCTATTTTAATTTATGCATGTAGATTTGTCGGAACATATTTTTTTGAACAGAAAAACTTTTCTCTACAGTTAAGTGTTAGCTGAGACTGATGTAAAACAGAATTATTTGTCAACCTGTGACCCTGTGTTACAGAATGCCAAGAGCAAGTGAAAAATGAAAGCAGCTTACTGCACATAAAACCTATACAAGATGGAAACACTCTCAAGCCTACTGAAGCATGTCCCTGAGGAAGCAATGCCTTGTTCTTCAAATCACATCATTACTCAGTGCCGTTCTCACCTCTGCGGCTTACAAACATCTTCTCCCACATATATAAACATCCATACACACTCGTTTTCCCTCTCTCAGTCTGCATGAACACATGCTGAAAACATCTACAGGACTCATGTTGTTTTTTTAACAAATGGGGTTTAATGCCAGAGGTGATAAACAGGCTTGTACTAGTGGATTATGTGAACAGTGTCTTGAGACTAAATTTTGTCTCTTTAGTACTTTCTACTCAGTTGCTTTTGAAGAAAATCAGAAAAGTGCATGCATATTGGCTAATTAAGCCAAAATGTTAATGTCTAAAAACAATACTTCATTTAAAAAACAAGAACAAATATTTGATATGCAAGTAAAAACTGGACAAAATTGTATTATGTACATTTGCCTTCAAATCTTAAATGTGCTTTTAAAAGTAGAATATACAAATAATGGATCATTGACAGTGCAAGGATGGTTGCCAACTGTGGTCACATACACTGGGGTGCAAAAGTCTGAGACCACATAAAAATAGGTTAAAAAAAGGTTAAAAAAAGGTTAAAAAAGGTTATTACTTAAAGGTAATTTGTGACACTGACCATGTTAACTTCAGGTCTGATTTCTTTGCTTCTGTTGACACACACACAATATGTTTTTGGTCATGCTGGGATAACATGAATCAAGGTTTGCACAAACTTGGGGAGTCTATGCCAGCTCTGGTGCATGTTGCCGCTGAAGCAAAAAGGGGTTATATAAGTTAATACAATTTGCAATGTAGTACATTACAAAAATACTTTGTAGATCATTTTTTTCAAAGATATTTTGGTAGCAAGTTGTGGATAAAAAAGGCAAAAATCACAACATACAGGTCCTTAGAATGGCAGATGTATCAAAAACAAACATGTATATTGGCATGATTTTTCCATGCTGTTCTTATCCTCTGACTTTTTATCACCTGAGTCAAACAAATTCAAGCTGTGTGCTGACAGTCAGTTGACAGACCGAGCCAGCCTTAAAGGAGTAACTAACTAACATTTTATGTTAGATGTAAAATGTTTAAAACTAACATTATGAGTAGCAGTACAGTAAAATGCTGAAAAATGAAAACAATAATACACATTTTACTAGATTCCCCCCTAAATATAAGTAACTAATCTTAGCAAATTAATTTATTTCAATAGCCTACTTAAAAAAGATTCACTTACTCATACGAGTTAGGGCTTCTAAACTTACTGCACAACATTTCACTGGTTCTTTTATGTATTTCTATGTTAGATGTATATACACCTTTTTAAATAACTTATATAACCTAAAATTTATCTTTAAAAAAATCTCCTTAACTACCGTAACGTAGCACCTGGGTGGCTTTACTATGGTTGAACTTAATAAAGGTAAAGTGTGTAACTTTACCTTCTCTCTCATATAATATGCAACAACAACCATAAGTAAGCCATTCGTATAAAACATCACTCTGTTTTAACATCCCAACCACCATGACCAACAACACAACCAACACAACACAACAACCATTTTTTTAAAATCCTTTGGTGATGCTAATCGCTCAAAAACTACACACCACATTTACTAGCTTTCCCAGTGCTGCATAAATAGGAGTGAAAGTTTGGCTATGTGCTGGTCCCAAATCAGTTTTAACCTCAATAATTTACAAAAGCAGTGGCAGGAATGAGTTCAAATGTGCAGCAGGATGATGTATGGGTGAGGGTTGAGCTGCCAGATGAGTCTGAATGAGACGCAGTCACATCAGCTGGAAGACAGATGCACAAGCCTGAAGGACTTGCCCATGCTGGCATGCACTGAATGACCTACAGTCTGGAGGCAGGCTCACCTCTTCTCACTCTGCTAGATTAAACTATCTCTTGGGTTCTGTGATCCTTACCCAAGGGGCAAGAAGGGAGGGAACAGAGAGGATATCTTTGGTTTGGTTACTGTTCTAAAAGTGTTTCAAAGCACCACTGATGGACTTACAATGAAACCAGATCGGAAACCGAAGAGAGTTTGGGTGAACCCTGAAGCTTACAAAAGCAATGTTTTACAAATTAAACTTTTTCATTTGTTGTTCTGAGGCTGGCTTATGTAAATAATGTCGACAGACAAATGTTACGCAACACAGCTCCCTAATCCCTTCAGGAGAAAAAAACATTGCAGTCAGAGATGCATGAAATAATTGTGCGTGGCTGCTTCTCATTCATTTTTCATTTCAAAAACAGGAGAATTGATCTAGATGAATGCTATGAAAGCTCCTGGAAGGATTTTCAGGTTAGACATTTTTAAAATGTCATGCAGACAACTTTGGTATTAAAGGGCCAGAGATTTTGATAATATTTAAAGTTTCCTTACAACCATTCCAAATACTTTTGTTATGGTGTCCTCTAAAAGCTACAATTGGGATTTAAGAAGTATCTTAGATTAGTTACCACATAACAATGTTTATCAAATGTAAAAAAGCCAGCTATTACAAATAACTATTTAATGATTTATCTGACAATTTTATCCAAAGCATACCCAGTACATGCCTAAAATGATTTCATTGAAGATGAAGAATGTCATTTCCGCCCCACTAGCATCACCAAAAGAAAATGCTAGTGAAAGAAAAAACTGAAAATATGTCTTCCATTGGCAATAAAAACAGTCCCTCTCCAGACTAAACCCACTGTTTAAGTCAGCATGCTCAAATGTTTGGTAGCCTAAATGTTTTTAGGAATCAAAGGGAATTAAACTAAGAATGGTTTACTTAAAAAACTTACACCACTTTTAATGAACTGAAAATAAAAATTTTTGACAAACTGGGTTGCAATAAAAGATTGCATATACACTTAAAATGACTGCATTTCTATTATGTTCACAGAAATGTTTTAATTATCTGGAATGACTCACAATCACACTTAAAAGTTTTAATTAAAATAACCATCAATCCCCCGCAAGGAAAAATGCCTCTAATTATGGTAGAGTGTGACGTCACCAGTTGTGCATGCTGAACTATCTGCGCTTGTGGTTTTCCATGCCAAGCTATGAGACAGACTCAGAAAAGAAGGAATTTAAGTATCACCACATTTCTGGGTAAGTGGTGCAACAGGGAATCAGGTCAAAGAGTACCTTATTAAACCAATGCTTGGGAAAAAACACAGGACAACAGTTGCCATGTGAGAGCTACAAATGGGTAAAAGTACTGTGAGCTTGAGGTCTGCCTGTATATTTGTTGTCTGGTGTATTTCCCTGAGTTATGAATTAAGCACTTAGACAACATGTGTAACACAGATGAAGAAAACTACAAAATCTCCAAACTGTGAACTCGCTTTACATTTCTGAAAAATTGACATGGTTTACTTTCCTGATTTAATTATGCATCAGTGTACATTATTCCAAAAACAAAATTATTAGTGTTTTTTAAATATTTTATCAAAATACCATAACTCTGCTCCAAGTCCAGCCCAAATTCTTTTTATTGACTAAACCATTTCACAAACAACAGTCCCTGATATACATATATATAAACTGATAATAAATTTACACTTGAAACTAAAAGAACATAACTTAATTAAACAGATTAGCATGTTATTGGTTACTGGTTGTAACCACAAGTCTGTCTGACAAAATAGGACAGGGGTGAATGTTCTACTGCAGCTCAATATAAACAAGGCACACTACATCTGTGTTTCTACTCGTTTCTTGTACATGCAGATCTTACTACTCACATAATCTCAGCCACAGCTGGGCCACCTGGGCCCCATCCAGAACCCTGTCCCTCTCCACTCAGGTCTAACTGGTAATAAGACCCTTGGTAAACAGGTGGACCCTTGTTGTTTAGAAGTACATGCTTTCTTTGGGGTTATAAAATTTAACCAGTTCACACAACCAGATACATCACTGATGAACATATGAATTAAGGGCATCACTTCCACAGTGGTGTCACTTAACAAAAACAGGCTGTCCTGAGGTTTTAATAGCACTGACTACATAACTGTGTTCGTTTACATGAAGTGAAAGAGATAAATTTGGGGGAGCAGCTGTAAATGATGGAATACACTCTGTGTATCATGTCACAATGGCTGATAAACTCTGAATCATTGTAACTTGTGTAAATATACTCCCTTTTTGTATTAAAAGACAACATATCAAATAAATAAAATGAGTGTGAATACGGGAATTTCCAAGTTAGCTAAGCTAACTATAATGACGCATGAAATGCGATAGCAAGGATTTTCACACAAAAACAGAATCGCTGTTGCTTAACATCACTTTAAGAACCTGAATCACAGAGTGATCCAGGAATTAATTCTTTGTATGAGATCAATGCCCCCTGAATCTTTGCGGGTCAACCAGCCTAATCTGCCTGGAAGACCAATTTCAGCTGGTGGGCTGTTATTGTCCCATAGCCACTTGTTAAGAAAAAAGTCTGTCTCTCACAGGGGTGAAAATGTAAAAATGAACAGCCAAGGGCCTTATTCAGCTGCAAATGAGGACAAGGAAAAAAACACAACCTGAAAGAATGAAAAAGACTAAGATGAAAGAAAAGGATTTAGAAAGGCAGAGGAGAGGTGCCACAGACAAGTTAATAGAGACCGAGATCCTTGTGATTTGACACGTCTCCTAAGTGACCCCTGCAAGAGAACTGAGCTTGAAAAAAACTTGGTTTCACTTCAATCTATCGGCTTAACACTGCTCAATGCTCAGTAAAACCCAATGTAGCAATTGAAATAACATCCTGCAGATGGCAAAACAATATAAACCAACAGCACCTCACCATAAGATGAATAATATAGTATAGTTTATGTTTGTAGTTTTCTGGGTTTCCATAGTTAAAACTGTAGTTTAAGTTCATTTTACAGTATCACAGACTTCAATACCACACTTATCTAGACAATGTCTCTTTTAAAGTTGCATAAAGACAGGCCTACCTTACTAAAATACTTAGTTTAAGAAAGTTATTGACTATATGACTGTAAGAATAATTATCACTTTTAAACAGGTTTTTGAACACTCTGCTTGTCTGCCATTGATCGGTCAAACAGACATGGCCTTCCATTTCCAATGTGACAAAATGCTCTAACTTTTTTAAAAGCTTTTCTTAACGCAATATTTGATCGTAGCGCAAAACACAAAGTTACTGTATTTATTTCTGAGACTATAACTGGATTCCACTCTCTTAATTAAGTATACATGTAATGAGATTGTGTGACAATATAGTATACTAGTTTTTTAAATGTTGTATGATTGTATAATGCATTCAGTTTCACAAACTATTTACAAAAACTGCAGGCTGCATTCCAAGTTTACTGCACACTATACAGTAAGCAGTATGCTAGAATACCATTTAAAAAATACTTTGTGACCTCAGTGTGTCAAATGACGTCGACCTCCGCCAGAGAGCATCAGGATGACGTCATGCACTTTTGGCAGGGAAACCGAACCGGCCGGTAACTACGTCATTCAAGACAGTGACATGGCAATGGGGAGGGGGTGTTCCAACCCCCAGACTGAGAGCACACAATATCGAAAAATAAATACATTTATAACAACACAATCTGACGGCCGCACGATCACAGCGAAAAGTTTTTAAATACCTTGTACCGTAATATACTTACTAAAATACGTTAAATAAATAAATGTCAAGTGTTGACGATTAAACAGCATGCATTAGTGTCCGTCCGTGGATCAATGGTATCAAACTTTGATACAACAAAACAAACGAAAAAAAACTTTCCGGCTGCTTTATGACAAAAGAAAGCAGCACCTGGAAAATATTTTTGTGTACGATGTCAAAACATCGCGGAATCTCTCTAAAACATCGTGGTGTCAAAAACATTTTTACTTTGGGCAAAGTACGTTCGTGTTCATTATCGCTGAAAATCGCGTGTTTATTTTGCGTGACTGCTGTCATCTACAGTTGCACAGTTTATAGTTCGCACAGTAATCACGGCAGCTTTACGTGGCTTGCATCAGTAAAAATCAGGGCAAATAAATTACTCTAGTGCTTACCAGCTTTGCAGGGATCTTTATAGTCGATCACGTCTGGGGAGGTGCTGGTCTCCACATAGTAGCTAGGATCAATCGCGTCCAAATCGAGCGAGGCGAGCACGGCGAAGCTGGAGAGCAGGAACGCACACCTCGCTGCGAGGTCCATGATTGGGATAGTGGAGTAGGAATAGAGGTACAGACGGAGAGAGATGATCGAGAGAGGGAGGGGCGGAAAAAAATGGGAGGATTTAGGGAAAATGAGATCCTCTCGAGGGCGGGTTTAAAAGCACAGCTCTGCCTCCACAAACACTGTGTTCCCATAGCAGTGAAGTGATATGCGTAAGTGGGCTCGGTGCCAGGTACATAGGTTGCAGACTTTGCAGGAGAAAACTGTTGGTGCTTCGCACACCGGTTTGTGATATGCCTGTGTGACTGCTGTTTACTGTGTATTGTGCTGTGTGCTTTTGTGTGGATGCAGTGTTCTCTATGCACCCGTGTGTCTGTTATTATACACTGTGTAAAAGGTTAGCATTGAGTTTTGTATTGACAGTTGTTGCAGACAAAACTTAAAACAAATGTGTTTAGAGACAGAGTGTATTGACGTGTTGTTCCTAACCTATGTTTTTAAAACATTTATTTTGAGTGTACATTCTGTATGTAGGCCGAAAGCAGTGCATCAAGTCTTATGGGGGTTCCCACCATAAGATTTTTGTTTTTTGGTGGTGGTGGAGTAGGATTAATCTTGCAAAATAGATATATTTAAAATATACAATATATTTATTTAATGTATAAATATATATTATTTATTAACAACAGTTTTACATAAAAAACGTTTGTGTTAAGAATAAAGATATACACATTTACCTGCACTGGTTTAGTTCAGTTCTTACAGACAGATCCTTCAAGGTATCATGGAGAGGAGAGGGATCAATGTTACATCAGCTGACCACATTGGTTCCTCAGAGATCGGTTCTCAATTCTGTCCTCTTCTCAATATACACAGCATCTCTGGGTTCAGTCAATAAAAGCACACGAACCACAGATCAACCTCAGTAAGACAGAACTCCTGGTAATCCCAGGCAAACCCATCATTAGAAAACTTCACAATTTAACTTGGATCATCAACTCATACACCTACTCAGGGAACCTCTGGGTGGTGTTTGACGACCAGCTGAAATTCACAACTTACATTGCAACAGTCTCTTTGTCAGCGGGTACGCGCTATACCACACCAGGAAAATCAGACCTTTCTTCTGTTGTTCATTCTACTATTCCTATTAGGCTGTGTTTTCTGTTTATAAATAAAATTCATTTTTAGAAAAAATTCTGTTAGAATTCTAACAAAAACTAACAGGATGTTGAATTTTGTTTTGTATCAGAGATGGCAAAGTCCAGGCAAGTCAGCGGTTAGCCATCAGAGCCTTAATTATACTGTATTGTAAAGATTCAACTGGGTTATTGTTTTAAAAAGTTGCACATCCAACCAGAACAATTAGTTTTATGTCCGGTTGATCATAAAACTAATTGACCCAAGTTGATCTATTAACCATTAGTCTTCATTAAGATCTCTATGTGAAATACAAAAGCTAATGTATGCTTTATTGAAATGTGTTCTTTAAGAGTACGTGAGTGTCTCCTTTTTGTTTCTGTTAAGGGGGAATTACATATTTCTTAATCTCAGAAACCTTGTAACACTCATCAGTGTAATGTAATTCTCCAAGCATGCATCTGTTATGTGTTACGATACATGTAATATTGTTTTGTTATTATTGATCTTATGATGTGCAGTTTACTGCACTGTTTGTGTGTATCCTAGAATTATTATTTTTTGTTCTTTTGGTTTTATTGTTAGAATTGCCCAAAAATTAAACTTTTTAGTCACTTCTGACTACAGCCAGCTTCCATCATAATAATTCTCAAAAAACGATCACTCCTGCATCTGACTGTGTATCAAGAATAGAATGAACTTGATAAGATGTTGTCTTGATTTCCATCTGTTCCTTTTAGTGTTTGCAAATTTGACAGGCATGTTGACCTGCTTACAATGCAATATCAGGTTTGAAGTGTTTTGATTGTATGGTTTTGTTTGTCAGTCTAGGAATGATGCCAGCTTATTGGTGCTATATTGGGATTGCACATATACACTGAATAACCAGTTAAATGTGTTAGGCTACATTAAGTATTTTGATTTGTGTATTTACGAATTTGTGTATTTACGAATCATGTCAACAGATTATTTTAGTGGTTTTAATGAAAAGGTTTCTTAAAGGTTTTCTTATGACAATTACTATAGTTAAATAATTGTGGTATTTTAATACTTTCTCTAAAAAATCAAGATATTACTAGTACAAGATTTTTGCAAAGTGACCAACATTTGGATTTTGATGAATAATAATGTGTAATCATGGAGTACACGCTATGAATGATAAAGCTGAATGATAAAGTTTACTCATGGAGGCACATTTAGATCCCTGTATCTCTGGGACTGAACCATATAGGGCCTTAAAATATAGATTCCCAAAGAAAAGTTGCTTAAGAATGAGAATGTAAAAGGACACTAAAATATCTAATAATACTTAATATTTTGGATTCAGAAGTAAAACTTAATGAGTAGAATATGGAAAATAACTACTGTATTTTTTATTATCAACATAACTAACTAACATGCTTAGAGTATGGGGAAATATTTGTCATAAACTGGTCATACGAGCACTTGAAAACAAGCATTTCCCAAGCATCACAGTATGAATGCATTAAATGTCAGTGACCTTAGGAATCAAGAAAGATGCCCTAATTGTAAACACTTTGTGCTTGCTGTGATTTTAAATGCTATTAACATTTTTTGTTAATTATAGTTATGTATATGATGTTTAATTGTGAGTCATACAGGAAAGCAAAGGAAGGGATCTTTGTTCTCAGACAGAAAACTCATGTTTACTATTTACATTTCTGTTAAAATTGCACAATTCCAATATTGAATAAAAAGCTTTGTGTAGAACGACATTTACATTTCAGAGATTGAAGCCATCTTTGGGTCACGTCACTGACAATTTCATTATCCAAATCACCCCTTAAACCATCACTGTGAATTCTTTGGAACATAGTGTCAATTGTGGTGTGCACAACCCTGCAAATAATTCTAAAATAATTACTCTGGCATGTCAACCTTTAGATTTATTATCCATTGAGAAGAAACATTGTAAATTATATAGTATTTTACTTGGAGAGTTAAAGATAGCCTTCCTGAGCTTTTTAGACATACTGTATAGATATAATGGCTCCATGATATCATATTTAAATTTAGTCCATTAAAGGGACATGATAAAAACCAGGACATGTGATTTAAATAGCAGCTTGCCGAAGGGAATATGTGAATTATACCGAAGACCAAAGAAGCAGAACATAAATGTTTCTTAAACATGCACACTTTTACGGTGGAGGCTCCAGCCTCCTCTCCACTGCGTCACCAGAGGGAACCATCACCGGAGTATTAGCTGAACATCCATCTGAACTACAACTCCCAGAATGCACTTACCTGGTGTTCATCACTTCCTGTTTGCCACCTTTTCCGGATTAACAATCTTCTATTTAAACCGGATTTACGCTTAGTTTTTGCGAAATCTTGGCTTGCTATGTGCCTAATTTCTGAGCGGTTTCCCCTGTCTATTGTTTATTTGCCTTTCGTGTATGATCTGGATTGTTTATGGTTTACTGATTGCCCTTTGTGTTTTGGATTATTTTACCGTTGTCGAATGTTTGCTGCCCGCCCTGATTTTGGACTGTATTATCGCTACCGATTGTTTGTTTTTCATCCACGCCTTTACTACGATTACTCTTGTGTTTTGCCTCCACTGTTTATGTTTGCTGGTATCTACTCTGCCTGTCGACCATTCTAAAAATTGCTGCAAATGGATCCAAACCAGTCTGACTCTTCGCTACACACACACACACTCATCTGAACCTCTCATTCAGTTTGACAATTATTATGTGTTCATGATCATTTTAGTCTGGTGTCATTTAGCAGTATTTGCTGAGGTGCTCCCACACTGTTGTGCTATGGCTATGATTATATTGTTAAGGCTGTGCTATTACTTTCCAGATAGCTGGACCTACAGATTGATTGTTGCCTATGTACAACATAACAGGCAAAAACATCCGACAGATTCACATTAAAGGAAAGCAGGCCACCTTAAAGCCATTACAGAATCCACTGAAACAACTTTGCTATAGCAATGCCAATGAAATCACACAGAACAACAGAGCATGCTCTTTCCTTACACACATGTTTGAACCTTTCCTACAGTTTACATTTTTTATATGGATTGTGTCAATGTCACTGTTATTCTGCGTAAGAGGTTTTCACGCTTTTCAAACTCCACTGAACCTTGTAGTTGCTAGCACTCACCAGCTGAGAGACAGGAAAGCCTGTTTTCTTAATTGAAAAAGAGAGGACAATGTTTTTCTGCACACAATTAAATTCCAAATCTCTTAAATTTATTACCAGCATTTCAACAGCTGAATGGTTAATTTCTCTGCTTGGGTCCTGTGCAGTAAACGTTTAAATGACAAACCATTTTTTAAAACTAGAATACCAAAAAAAAAAATGTTTGTGTAATGTTTCCAGTACAGCAGGATTTTAAGTGACATAAAAGAGGGGTTAAAACTGAAAATTAAATAAAATGCAGATCAGTCAAAAAGTCTTCACTCCTTGTGGCCGAGAAGGATCTATAGTACATGCCGCTCTTGCAGGTGGTAGAGCATACCAGCTTATATTAAACTGGTTTTGTGTATGATTCTTGGATCATCTGTCTGGTTCTTTGGTTTCTGGTGAGGAGTGTGAGTGATTTCAGCTTTCCATATTACACATTCCAAAGAGCTCCTGATCACTGCAAGACAAAAGATTGGTGGACAAAAATGAACATGCATATAACAGATTGTTAGTACTAGTGTTTATTAGCTGCTCCAAACATTTTTCTAAATGTTTATAGAACTGTTGCATAAAAGTCACACTTTTATACAACTGTGTGTTGTAAAACAACTGTTGTATAAATACCACATTTGCTATCATGGTATAATTTTGTATACAGTTACCGGTCAAAAGTTTAAAATCACCTCAAAATCACCTTAAATATTTCATTCTGTATGTTTCAATGTTTAAAATTATTTTGTCAACATATTTCTTTCATTAGAAAACTTTATTTTAAAAGTTATTTTTGAAATGAATGACTTGAACCAAATAATGAATAAAAAGTAGCTAAGAGGAGTCCAGCATAGATGGAAATTCCTTCAATATTGTTTAAAAAGCTTCTCAGGTTGAGATGATACAATTCCAAGTGTATGATTTCTAGGCAAGTTCATTTATTTTGAATGCTTATTGCAACATAATTTCCACGGTCACAATTGTGTTAATCCATGGTTTTTAATAAGTGATCCTAAACTTTTGAACAGTAGTGTATAATATCAAGGTGAACCTATAAACAAATATCTTACATTTTAAATGATATTTTGTCTTAAATATGTAATGTAATGGTTAATTCAATGAAACAATCCAAATATTATAAAACACTATAAAATAATAACAAACGTAAAATATTATAAAATGTTCTTTAAATGTATACATCATGGCAATATTTTTGTGTTGTATTTATATATTATAATATTTGATGAAATAAAAACTATATAGTAACTTTTTTAAAATTCAATGCTTTTAAAACTACAGTATAACAGCCACAAATCTAATGGAAACCATCAGTATTAAGAATAATGGGACATACCAAAAATGTGGTTTTGAGAATTTTGGGAAAAAAATAATGTCACAATGCAAAAAAATTTCAATGGTGCTAAAGCAGGCTTTTTCATTAGGACAAAATATAATTGTCACACAAGACAAGTTGTAAACCAGGACTTGTGTGAGATGCACAAATGTGCAAGGTGGATTCATTTACAATGCCATAGTGCAGACCACAGTGAGAGTGGGTAGATATATACAGTGTACAAAAAAAAGTAAAAAGAAACTAAAGTGTCAAGTGAAAGGAAATAAAAAAATGTAAACAGAAAGGAAAATAAATGTAAATACATACAAAAAATACAAAGTAACTACAATTTACACTTTTTCACTCTCCAATTATTTGCAACACCAATGTTGCACATTCATGATAGCCTCAGTAAATGAACATTGAATTGTGTCTGGTTTCTCTTTTTATAGCCCTGGTTCCACCATCTCACAGGTAATTATTTTTAAGACTATCTGTATAAATATATTATTCACTGCATATGTATTATAGCATATATAAAAATGAATACGTTTTAAATATAACATTAATATTAATTTTCTTATAATACTTGCAGGAACCACTTCATTATTCACCCGTTTACACACAACATGGGTTGGTCTACTAAGAGAACCGTTAAAGGGAAAGTCCACCCATAAATGACTGGTTCTTGTGTGTCTTTTCACTAACGTTGTAATGAAACAGTCATGAACCAATGAGATTCGATTATTGACATGGAGCTGGCATGCCGCCATGTTCGGTGTAGTCTTATAAAGATGTTTACATTCAAATGATGTTTAGATTCAATTGCTATATGCTCAAAATAGTAATCATTTTCTTTCACAATCATTTTCGTTTATGGGTTGTTCATGGGTTTGTTCACATAACAAACCCTTTATATGAACCTAATTGATCCTAAGCAAAAGTGAGAAGCATATATTATGCTTTTTAGAGTGATTAACCAAATAGTTACCTCATCTCTCTGCATGGTCACTGAGACGGTTAACACAGCAACCACTCTAAGAATAGTTGCACTAGGAACACTGCAGAACATTTAAGCAGTGGGGAACCATGAATAAATAGCATGTGGCAGAAAAAAAAATTAGGACTCAAAATGAGGACTAATTAATGTTAATGGAACTCTAAAATGACTTTGAGGGGCTCCTCTAATCTGTCATCAACACATTAGAGTCAAAGCAAAGGGATTTAAAAGCCAAAGGTTTGCACCTGTTCTTACTACTGTTCTTGGCACAAAGCAAATAAAGTGAAATAATAGACATGTATAACAAATAACAAAAAAGTATTTTGGTTTGTGTAGTTTTTATGACTGCAGGTCGCGCACACACACCTGGTTTTCAGATGCACCGTGGGATGACGCAGTCGCCCCCGTGTGGCTGAGAGCGGGAATTCTGCTGGGCTGTCCGCGCAAAGTCACCGTGATGGTGGTAGGGGCTTTCAGCCCTGCTGGGGCACACACATCCATACACAGGACATCTTAATTGTATCATTAAAGCATACTTTATCCATGTACGGTAGCAGAATTAAATAATGAAACGTAATTAAGAGGTTTTTTTAAAGTTAAATATTTAAGCTGTTTATGATCAGAAATATAAACAAAAATACCATGAGGAAAAAAGACAAAATAATACATCCGGTGACAGATACTGATAAGTCACTTCTAATACCAATATTTTGTATTTGATCTATTTTGGATGTATTATATTTTGACACGATTTTGTCATCCGAGACTAATTTTAAAAATTCTGTAAGATTTCTATAATCCTAGGCCAAAATGTGTTATCTTTGAACACTGGTTTTAAATGTTTGCCGACAGCCGTTTAATGGCCGTTGCGATCAAACTTTTCCTCGTGACTTCTCGTACGACGACCGTCAAACCAAAACCAGTAGGAGCGCCATAAATAAGCGCAATAACTTCTAACCACCTAAGGAAAATGTAGTTTTTTTTCTGTTTTTATTATTAAAGAACGTCATTAACAAAACTGAAGTTACATATTGTTTTCGATTTGCTGCTACCCACCACGTTAGCGCGATAACGAGGCTAACCGCATGTGTCACGGAATGATGACGTAAAACTCCAGACGAGTCTTCTTGCGTGCGTCCGTTTTTGACGCGTCTTGACTGACATACAATATGACGTCACTACAACTCTGATTCTAAAGTGATATGGCGATCGTGCTTCTACAGTCTGACAAGCAACAATCGAAAAAAAAAAAAAAATCGCAGCGTGCGCCCAGCTTTAGGGCATCCTCCAATTCTACCAGTTGCAGTTGTCACCAATATTTCAAAGGTCATAGGTTTACAATAAATTAGATTTACTTATTTTTTTCTTATATTTATGGCATGCCATAACACATTGTGCCAGGTTTGTCGTCATTTACACCAAATACTATTGGTTGTTGGGTGTCGTGTAACTTGTCACAGCAAATCAACTTAAATGCGAGTAAGATTTTGTTGGCTATTTTTGGAGCTCATTCCCTTTTACTTTAACTGTACAAAAATAGCAGCATGAACACTTTTCAAACACAAAAAAGTTGTACTGGTTCGGAAGACGTAGGTGAGTGAGAACTTACGAGTGAAATCATAGTGTTCCTGTAACTGATTTGAGCATTGTGTTAGCGGTGCAAAGGTCATGGGTTTGATTCCCATGAACATAAGTTGCATTCCTTGAAAGGCACTAAGTTGTTTTGGATAAAAGCATCTGCCAAATGGATATATGTAAAATGTTTAGGTGTAAACCATAAAAAACCGGCAAAATAGAGGGACCACATGAATGTTGGGGGAAGATGAAGAGGAAAACAGAAAAATACAACAACGACACCAAAAAGAAAACAGTTTGCTGTTGGCCATTTAATGACTGCAAGCTAAATTTGTACATACACTTCATGCAACAAATAATAACATACATCCAGCAAATAAGCAGGTAAACAAAAAAACAAAAATGATCAAAAACAAAACACAAAGGAGGTTTTCACATTAAGCACACAGAATTAAACGGATTATGTGGGAGTTTGTTAACAGAGCTGAAATGATGTGATTATTTGAAAAAAAAAACAGCAGTTTCTGTAGAAAATCATAAAAAGCCTCTATTGGTTTACAAGTAACAACATTTGTATAAAACTGTAAATATCAGTTGATTAAACCAGTCCTGTACCTCTGGACGATCACCCAGTATGGCTCTTTACATTACAAAAACAACACAAATCTATACAAATATTTGCCATTATGGTAAAAGCATATTTCTCTATCATTTCTCTATTTCTCTATTCTGTCATTTTTTTGTCCAACACTTCAGCCCTTCTTGTTATGTTACCTCTATTTTACAGTTACCAACACTGTGCTAAACTGGCAAATTCTTTGCACGGATTTGACTTTTGACCTGACTGCTGCAAAAGTGACCTCTGTCGCACCTCATCGAGGACGCCTCTGTTTAGAACGCTGTGTTGTAAGTGGCAATGAAGACGTACCCGTGCTCTGTGTGGAGACGGCCAATCCTGGCAGACTATTAGCTAGTTTGGCCAGGCCACTGTTGGTGAGGAGTTGGTGGATTGCAGTGGTTTTGGTCCCCCCGGATCCAGTAGACACGACTGGTACTGTACGTGATAGGGTGCCACTCCCCGTGCTGAGAGAGCTCAACACCTGCCCCTGACAATGGGGCTTCACTACTGACACCTTAACAACAACATAGACAATTTCAGAGCCCTATTGTTTTTAATACAGTGTAACATCCTTATTTTTTATTGTAACAAAAGGTTGCAATTAACTTGGCTGTTGTATTTAAAAGTGATCAGCACTGGTCATTAAAGCTGCCTCTCTGCTTGAAACATACAATCACAATTTACCCGCAGCATTAGTTTCTTAACATGGGTGACAAGTTTACATTTTAAACTGCTGTAAGAACAAGCTACAAATGCAGTGACTAATTTTTAACCAAAATAAAGTTATGTATTGCAGCTTGCCTCTCTATCACCACCTATGTTTGAAACATAAAATTACAGGTTACTTTACATACTTTTATGTAGGTTAAAGTCAACTGACATTTTTCGTAAAATACTTTCTGGCAGCTCAAATTATAAATCATTATTATAAACTTACCATTCTGCATCAGGGTAAAGTACAGAAACAGTTTTGAACTCTGTTATGTACTTGCTGAATAACTGTTATTGGTTTGTTACACCAAAAAAAGTTAGCTTTAATAAGTGTGACCATGTCATATGGTGACCGAGTGGCTTAATGGAAAGTGTGCAAACAATGTTTATTGAATGTTGTCTGAATGTTTATTTCATTCATGATTTAGGCTAGTCAAGCACATTTGGATACAAAACAGAACATATGTAGTGTAATGGGCGTGTTGGAGCATTGTGCCGGGTGATTGAACTTTTACCTGTGTGGTGGACGGCACGCCTGGTGATTTAGTGCTGATCTCCTGCAGACTGAGGCTGAGGCCCTGTAGTAGACTGCTGGCTGAGGGGGCTAAACATATAAACACACAGTCAAAAGGGATTTACAGTTGAGGACAAAATTATTAGCCCCCCTATGAAATTTTAAGTTTCCTCAAGATATTCCCAAGTACCTATTTAATAGGGGTGTAACGATTTTACAAACCGAACCGAAATATCGCGATACACCAACCACGATAACTCGAGGTTGGTGTACACGAAACTCTCGTGGCGTACCGCGGTACTCTCACGCCCCCTGCTGCCCATTGTTGAGGTTGACGTCACTTGTCTAACTAATTTAACCAATTTAAACAAATCTTTATTTTATCACATTTGATTAAATTGTATTAGTAATGATGAGCTTTTGTTCCTAAATTTTGTTCTAAATATTATATTCTAAAGTTAGTATTTTCCAAGTGCATGTCATGTGACTTGAGTGAGCAATCACACTCGGTTACTACACTGCAGTTATTTATTTAATTTTAGTTTACTTAGTTAAGACGGCTGCACTAAAGAGAATTGTTTTTTTCTGACTAGTCTATATTGGAGGTATTTATTTAATTTTTGTTGTTTACTCA